>JAJAQA010000009.1:41126351-41211351 GCA_021464565.1 Rutilus rutilus | reverse complement strand
TGGGCTTCACGTACACCCCAAACAAAACCAAAAAAAGCCTTTTTGGAGGGTATTCAATCCCACAGTGGAATGAATACCCCGTTGAGAAAGAAACCGCGTGTGTATCGGTATATTGGATCCGTGCATTTGCTCTTAAAGCGACAGTAGCCTTATATTCCTGCTGTTTCTGTGCCAGAGAGCCACGCTTTTTTCCCCATCACATATTTTAGTAATCATCTTAAATTATCATCGAATGCTTAAACGCTCAAAATTCATCCTGCGAAATTCGTTTTAAAAATGGATGTTGTGTTACAATGGAAATTATACTTAACCTTTTTAGCGGCTCAATTTTTCTGATGGCAACTTCAAATCTGGAACACGACTTGGTTAGACGTGGCTTTTGATTTTGAGTCCAAATTATTTTGTAAAATATGCATTTCGTATAAAAGAAAAAAAAATTGTTCAGTACATTTGCTTAACAGTAAACAAAAAAAAACGTTTTTAGACTTTTATCAATATTTTGCTTTTGAAGCATTCATGAGTTTTAAGCATTTCAGTTCAGATCTGAGCTCTGATGGTTTTAACAGGTTAATGCTTGTTCTGTCTGAAAGCACGTCATCTAGCGAGTGACCGTCTGAGAACGTCTCATCTGACGAGGAATCAGACTTTCCCTGATCACTGAGGTTACAGTTCATTGTGCTGTGAAACACACGCTAGTGTTCCAGCGCTCACTGTTGCACTTTCACATATAAAGAGACTTCATTTGTATGAATAACAGCTGCTTTTATTGCACAGGCCAGAGAGAAACCGAATGATAATGATTCATCAATTAAAATGTCCTGTCTGTGAATCACTGTTTACTGGAGCGTCTCTCTGAGAACTCGATTACACTGATGTTTAGTGATGATCCTCATTACAGTCACTCTGCGGGATGTTAAATCAGGATCCCGCGGGTCTTTAAAGTCTTCTCAGTTTGAGCAAATTTAAAGCCATAAAAAGTCTTGAATGGAATAAGAAAGATCTTAATGAACAGGAATCACAATGTGACTGATTTTTAAACTACAAAAGATTCGGCTGGTGATTTAAAAGAAGCTAATGTGCATTTTAAAAATGTAAGCGATTGGAAAATTACATGAATATTTATAAGAAGATATATACATATACATACACATATCTTCTGCTCACCAAGGCTGCATTTGAATTAAAAATACAGTAAAAACAGCAATATTGCTGAATAATATTACAATGTAAAATAACTGTTTTCTATGTGAATATATAGTAAAATGTAATTTATTCCTGTGATCAAAGCTGAATTTTCAGCATCATTACTCCAGTCTTCAGTGTCACATGATCCTTCAGAAAGCATTTGCTTCTCAAGAAGCATTTATGATTATTATCTATGATGAAAACAATTGTGCTGATTCATTGTGACTGATGCATTTTTATTTTCCGGGATTCTTTGATGAATGGAATGTTTAAAAGAACAGCATTTATTTTTAAATGGAATCTTTGTAACATTATAAATGTCTCTTACTGTCGCCTTTGATCAATTTAATGCAGTCTTGCTGTGTAAAAATATTAATTTTAGAAAAACAAAAACATACTGGCCCTAAACTTTTGTGAACAATATTGTGTAGATATAAAACCATATTTTAAATAAAAATAATCACAGACTCGTTCATTTTCTTAAAAGATTTAAAGGCTAAAATGTGTCTTTTTCATCTTTTTGTTTTTGCCAGATCTGTTTAAATCATGTTTTTTTAAAAGTTATTTCACAGTTTAGGATAGACCCCATTCATATGGTGTTAATTTAATTTGTGCATGTATTAAATAGGATTTTTAGATACCCAGTTAAACACTTTTGTGACGTTGTGTTTGTCTACTTTTCAGCCGGAGTTCTACCAGGTGTGTCACACCAAGAAGGACTACGAGGAGATCGGCCCGAGCATCTGCCGCCACAACCCTGTGTTCGGCGTCATGTCCTAAACCATCACACACACGCGCGCACATACACACTTATGGGATGGTAGGGTGCAGAAGCAAAAATAAGAAATACTTTTTCTATTGTTGGTCCCCTCAGAAGTAGACACGTGTCCGACGGTGAAAGACCCGACTGCTGGAAACATACGAACATATGTTTTTTTTGTTGATTTTATCCCAGTGTAAGCAAACGAAACCGCTTCAGTCTTCAGTGAGTGTGTGACGGCGTGTAACTGAACTCAGATTGATGATGAAAACTGGACCGGCGTCATTATTGTCATTTAAGGGTGTAAAGAATCACATGTTGAACTATGTGTACGGCTCCATCTTGTCCTTTATTTTAATGTTTTATGACCCGCGACCCCCTTACCACATTAAAGCAAAGTGTTTCCCGCTCTACTTTGATACTTGCTTTCAATCTATCAAATTTGTGACTAAAAGAAAACTTTACAAAAAAATCCCATATACTGGATTTTCTGTCTGTCTCTCTCTTTCTTTCATGGCATTTTAGATACTCAACTGCTTTTACCTTCAGATGTCATTTATTCATGAGTGCAGACCAGTCATGTGAACATGATTGAGTGGAATGATGATTGTGCCAGTATTAGCAGAAGCTTGTTTTGATAAAGGCAGATGACACATGGGTGGGATTTATAAGTGTAATGGTGAAACATTCCAATAAAAGCTCATGGTTTCTAATGAACAGACTCACATGTGTGTTTTCAGCTCTATTTCTGACGTGACCTTCGGTTCAATAGGCTTAAAACGTCATTCTCCTCTTAGTATCGAGTTTTACCGGAGCATCTCAATCTCTCATCATACTTAGGCCTACTGTAAACTACCATTCAAAAGTTTAGGGTTGGTAAGATTTTTGGGCACAGAGTCTTGAACATAAAGGAAGATATTTTGAAGAATGTTTGTAACGAACAGTTTTGGGGCACCATTGACTTCCAGTGTGGAAAAATATACTATGGAAGTCGATGGTGCCCCACAACAGTTTGGTTACAAACATTCTTCAAAATATCTTACTTCGTGTTCAGCAGAACAAAGAAATATATATGTACGGGTCTTGAATCAGCCTGAAGGGGCTGTATTCGCTATAACAACTGCCTCGCTCTACATTATCCTGCTTATTACATGGCTACCTACCAAATAAATCAATAATTTGACACAAAATATTGATTTAAAAAGGAGTTTGTTGATTTAAAAACGATTGTATTGCTTTGGCTAAAGAAAATAGTCCGTTCCGTCTCTACGGTTAGAATCCTGCGTCCATAGCAACGCTCTGTTTTTCATGGCAACGGTGTGTTATACTTAGCAGCGGTCTGATATCAAGAAATAACACACCGCTTTCTACATTAGAATTCAACTAAGCCATGTAGTAGCCTAATAAGGGTTTGGAACAACTTGAGGGTGAGTGTAAATGACAGTGTTTTAATTTTTGGGTCAACTAGCCCTTTAATAAGGTCTCACAAAAGTGTTATTTATTAATGGATTTTTTTTTTTTTTTTTATATATTTTAGTTGGATGTTCGTCTAACATTTTTAAAATGTTAAGTATGTTCATGCCATATTGTAATTATGGTAATTTCGAGATGACAACACACGTCACGTGCTACTCTGAGCTGTTTAACTCTTTTCCATTTTAATACAATATAAATTCACTTAAAGACTGATAGATTTTTATGTTATCAGAAACATCATGTTAAATTATAATAAGCTGCTTCTCAGGCTTTCTTCATATCTAAAATATCTAATTTAAATCGCGCTCAATCTGACTCTCGCGAGAAGTCGATATTCGTCATTTTATCGATTAAAACCGGGCTGGATGTGTGTGTTTAAATGTGTCAAACCAAATCAAATCAGTCCTTTAACTTGCCGCACGAAAACAGATGAGTAGAGTTAAAACACGTAGAATGGCTGCTTAATTGAGTCTAATGAGCTTCATGTGTTTAGATGTGAATTTTTGACAGTTGGAGTTTGAACGGTCTTGGCTCATTTGAACATTCCGTCGATGTAATAACTGTGTATATGGGATAATTTTCCCGAGTTTTTTTGTTTTTATTTTTATTTTTTATTTTTAGGAAAACCGTGTGTCGGTTCAATTAGCACACTAAAGTCAGAAAGTCAGAATTCAAATTGTCAGATTAAAACACGTGCTGATGTTATTTAAACCACAGTAACATAACAGACTCAGAATAAGATTAGAGATGAACTGTATGAGTTACGATGACTCAATTACTGCATGAGAGAGATGGAGAGAGAGAGATAGAAAGAGAGAGGGGGAGGCGAGCACTGCTCTCTCAATTCATTCGCGTTCATGATGATCGAGGAGCTTCTGTCAGACAAACTCCAGATTCGATTCACGTTAATCGATCGCACCTTTGGATCTTCGTCTCTTTTCCTCGATGAATCAAACCGCCAGCGCTGGTCATCAGGTCAAATGTCAATCATCCGCCAAGAGCATCACAGTAAGTGTGTTTGAGTGTTTTTTCCAATGCACTGACAGGTTGTTTGGCGTCACACAACTAATCAAACACAGATGATCAATAATAATTGAGCTGATGGGATTAGCATGTAACACCGTTTTGTTTTGTTTTGTTTTACTTTCTTTCTTTTTTTTACATACATGACGCACAAATGCATCAGATCAGATTTATCATAACGAATGCATGGAGTCAGTTGTAGCCTACATGATGGGATGCAGTTCTCCAATGCATTAGCAAAGGCAATGTACGAATGAATTCAATCCGAATTCAGATTCTGAAAGTTTTATTAATGAACTCTAAACTGTGCAATTCGAGGTTCCCAGTCACAGCGTTCAGGAGGGGAGAAAACAGACACCCTGGAAACATCACCCTTTTTATTGTTTAAGAATAATAGATAGATAGATGCTTTAATGCTTTAAAAGTATTGTTCATTTAGTTCATTTTAATTGCAACTTTAGAGTGTTTCTGATCATTTTATTCTTTGATTGGCTATAGAATATCATGAACTTTCCCAATCCTAAACTAAGTTTTCTTCTCTAAATGGTCTGAAAAGTCTTGATGTTGTTTTGGGGCTCGTTTTCATGCTTTAATATTAAAAAAAACACATTTCCCCCAATATTCTCCATTGTTGCGGCTCCTCTCTTCCCAGTCTGTCAGTAACGCTCTGTTTAGTTCCTGTCTCTATGAAGCCCCGCCTTCTGAAAAGCACACTGTGCTCTGATTGGTCGGCTGGAGCAGTGTGTTGTGATTGGTCAAGTGATTTAAGCGTGTCAAATTAAACTAATTTAGTTGAACTTAACAATAAACGGCAATAATTAAATCTCTTTATTTAGACTTACATCGTACCCTGCTATGTAGGCTATGTGATCTTTTTTTTATTGTGTAACATTATCTGAGAGATGTGTTTGTCAGCGCTGACGGTGTTGCCAGTCATGAGATTAACGAGGAATAATCGGGCTGATTTAATTAAATTTTTAATGTTATTTTGTTTATTTTTGCATTACATTACCACCCATTATCGTCAATCCAGTCATTGCACTCAAACACGGAGGATTTTTTTTCAAACCAGACATTTTTAAATAATCATCTATGGGCTAAAATTATTTAAACAACTTCAATTCCATTTTAATTATTGATTATTGCATCGGAAAGTGCGTGCATGAAATATAACATAACATGCATAAATTACATGCCCCCCAAACCTTTAATCTAATCCCCCAAATAGTCGTGATTTAATATTTTAATATTTGTCTAGTTCTAATGCTCTTTAATGTCGTAATATTATGATACCTTTTTTTGTTTTTGTTTCACAATACTCAGATGATGATTGTAAACTGAGGTTGGTGTCTTTAGAAGAAGTATGTGCTGAATTGTACACATATAAGTCACAGCCATTGATACAGGCATGTAATGTTGCTGGCCTTTTACGTCTAGGAGATTGTAAGTCTGTGTGCAGGTAATTGTTGGTAGGAAGTCATAAACCGATCCTGCTTGTGTGTGTGTGTGTGTGTGTGTGTGTGTGTGTGTGTGTGTGTGTGTGTGTGTGTGTGCGTGTGTGTGTGTGTGTGTGTGTGTGTGTGTCGGTTCCTCTTACAGCAGTGCTGGAAATGAGAGGTCGACCAGTAACACAGCCCTCATCACTCTGTGTCCATCATCTCAAACGCACATTATATACATTCACACAATGCAATTAGTATGGCACTAGTGTGTGTGTGTGTGCTCATATTTCTTCAGAGAGGTTATCAGATATGCTTATAACAGGAGACTCCGGTTACACACTCACACAGAGTCATCGAAAGCATTGCAGTATCACACTGAAGCGTGTATCTGTCATGACACACACACACACACACACACACACACACACACGTGTAATTAGCTGAGAGAGCGACAGCATCTGATAACTGAATGTCAGAGTCGAGAACATCGGACAAATAAGATAAAGAGAAGGAAAGTGGCATTAGAGGAACTGAAAGGACTAAAAGAAACATGGTTGTTTTGTGGTGAAGAGAAGATGATGATGATGTTCAGAACACTAATATCATCTGCTTCTGCTCTGAGTTCAGATGAATATGTGTGTGTGACATTCCCAAAAATATCAAAATACCATTTTTTGTAGTGACTTATATACATTAACATTGAAGTCATTAAATTCTGTTCCGAATACTCCCAGTGAAAATTTGGATAATGGTTCAAAAGTGACTATAGCCGCGTTTCCATTAAATTGCGCGAATTGAAAATACGCCCAATGGAAACACGTCAATTTCGCAAAAACTTCCATTTATCGCAAAAAAGTTTTCCCGCTCGCACGAGGTGTTTTTTTCAGGCAATTCGAAAAAGAAATATTTCGCAAAACTGCAATGGAAACAGTTTTTGCGCATTTACAGGTCACCTGACGTAGATGACGCGGTGTGTTTGGACAGAATACGAGACAGAGTTCTTTATTAAATTCATAAAAGACAAAAGAATTACAGCAATACTGGATTCTAAACCTCAAAGAAATGCCACAATCAAGACCTCGAAGCAGAAATGAGGGAGAAACACCCAGAAACACCTCATATGTGCCGCTCACAAGTATAAGGGTCGTTCCTTACCATTAATGCTTGAAAACACACATACGTCTCCTTTGATTAACAATAATGGATAGTGAAGTTGCTGGGATATAGTACATAAACCTACCAACGTCCGTTGCCGTGGTTTTTGGAATGATTTTACTGATCGCGAGAGGAAAAATGAAGTTTTAGTCGGATAACATCAGTTAATGGAAACGCCGTCATTTCGCAATAGTTTTTTGTCGACATTTAGAAAAAAAATCGTAAAAGTTTTGTGCAAATATGTAATGGAAACGCGCCTAGTCACACCCTGTGTAGTATTTTTGATCACATGATGTGTCAGAAATGGAGTATTTTTGTAGTATGTTTGTAGTAAATATAGTATTTTTAGTGGCCAAAAGTGATCTCTGGTGGGGATATTGTTTTTAATGACCCTACAATTTCGATTCATAAACCATCAAAATATGTGGAAAATATCTTCTTCTTTTTTATGAGTGAACAAAACACTTGGTAAACTTGGTTAACGTATTTATTTGACAAAAAAGACAAACTACAGCTACAGGTTTTATATTGGTATGCAAAAACAAATGCATAGGAAAACAAGAAGCTCACAGGAAAAATAATCTTTGACTACAACATAATTAGTTATTAATATTTCGTTGGTTCTCACTTGTTCATAATTTCTTTGTATGACAGCCTTGATAAAAAACGATGTCAGCCCAATTTGTCATGTTTCATTGCGTTATCATCACTAATAAAACAAATGAGTCCAAGCACAACTACACAATATGCTTACAAAAAGTATTTTCTACTCTTGAATTAATTGAGTGTTCACTCATTCTGAAGGTGAATTTTGTTCAGTGAAATAACACCTTTACTGCACAAACATTGAGTCATTTTATTTAGCAGCTGATTTGTGTCCAAGTGCATTCATTTCACACAAGATGATCTCAATTGTATAAATCTGTACCCAGTATGTATTCATATGTTTGACCTTGTCCATCACAGCCTGGCTTCGTTCCAAGTATAAATGATTCATAACCTTTACCTTTCTGGCCCTTACAGCCGCTGTGTCAAGTGTTGATTAACAATTTTGCTTTGCAAACACTGGAATGATGGTTTCCCGTTATTGGTTTTAAGGCATGTAAAAGAGGAATTAAGGATGATTCAATTGCTTGTAGATGATGTTGGTGGGCGGCAGCTCGCTAATGCGCCGCATAACTCCACACGCACCCACACAACACATGCAGGAACATGCAAACACACAGCGTTTGTGTATTCCAATGTAAATTCAGGCCCACTTTATATTAAGTGGTTTAAGTAGTATGTACTAACATTGAAAAATAAGTGCAATGTACTTATTGTGTTCATGTTGTATTGTAAAACACTTTAGCTGCTATTGAGGTGTGATACAGGTAAGGTTAGGGACAGGTGTGTGTGGTATGGGTCGGTTTAAGGATGGGTTAAGGTGTAAGGGAAGGGTCAACAGTGTAATTATTAATGTAATTACATAAATTAATTACAGCTGTAATTACATGCAGGTATTTTTAAAATATAAGTACAATGTAAAAACATGTATGTAGAAGAATTTACCGTCCCACTTTATATTAAGTGGCTTTAAATACTATGTACTTACATTGAAATTAATAATTTGATACAATGGACTTATTGTGTACACATTATTATCAATTTCAACTTATTAATTTCAATTTAAGTACATAGTATTTAAAGCCACTTAATATAAAGTGGGACCGTAAATTCTTCTTTCTTTTGATGTTGACGTGGTGTCCATGTGAAAGATGTTTGCCCTATAGGCTGTCAACAGTAAACCAGGACCACAGCCTAGTATTTTGTATGTTTGTTGTTTAACATACTGTTTATTAAAACCAAATTACTTTAAAGTCTCCATCAGGTTTGTGTAATTTTAAAGAGGACATATTATGGCCTTTTTTAAAGTCTTGATGATGTTTTCTGGGCTCTACTAGAACAGGTTTTCCTGCTTGAATGTTGATTATTTTCCCCATGTTCTCAGTTGTTGCAGCTCCTCTCTTCCCAGTCTGTCAGTAACGCTCTGGGGTGTGTTTCCCGTACAAAGCCCTAACTCACTGGTTCACTACCATGGTATGATAGCCTGGAAATCCAGACCTAAATCTGAAAGATTAATGGTCTGGCATCGACTAATGTAAATCGGCCAGCTCGAGGGGCGGCACCAAGCATGCATTTGAAAATCTCAATGCACGCAATTGGATAACACTACGACCAATCACAACAAGCCCCACGCTTAGCTACCAGCGGAGCTAACTGGTAGATTAGACTCTTGCCGTATCCGGTCGGCAAAACAGAAAAAACGCCCTTCTTGCAAAGGAACGATTCGAGCGCCGTCTTCCGTTCCTCTTTTAGATAAAAAGCCAAGTCTAACTCGTTCATTGTAGCGGCCAAAGCCGTTTCAAACAACTGGTGTTCATCCATAGCCATCTTGCAATGTTTACTAATGACTTTGACGTCACAGCGCTGTCAGCATTCATAGACTCGTTCTTCCGTACGTTTGCACATGCGCTCTTTTCAAAACGACGATTTAAATCTCTTGACAAACTAAAAGACGTAAATTACATTTGTATGTATTCTAAATAAAATATATAGATTGTACTAAATGTCAGCTTGCTTATTTTGCTCTAGATCAGGATTTGAGTACACATGTCATGCAAACAAGAACCTCTGCCTCTAACCACAGATCGAGAGCTGTCGTTCCAACTACACAACTCTGCGATGCTGTTTGCGAATATTCGTGGTTTCGGGAAACTTGGACAACCATGGACGAAACTTACGACCATAGTTGGCTAACGATGCTTTCGGGAACTGCACCTCTGTTTAGTTCCTGTCTCTATGAAGCCCCTCCTTCTGAAAAGCACACTGTGCTCTGATTGGTCGGCTGGACCATTGTGTTGTGATTGGTCGAGCGCTTCGAGTGTGTTTGGAAATGTCCCGCCCCTTACCATATCCGCCAGTTTCAACACACTGGTTGCGTCCGAAACTGCATACTTCCCTACTATATAGTAGGGAAAAAACAGTAGGCAAGCGAATAAGTATGTCCGAATTCTTAGAAAAAGTAGGCGAGAATTACCTCGGTGACAAACTAATTCTCGCGAGATACTGTGTGTACTTATAATGCGTTTGAATATGCCTACTTACCTACTATATAGCTGGAGAAAACAATATGAAAGGTATGTAAAAGGAGTAGTATGTCCAAAACATCAGTATTCATAAAAGAGTAGGCGAGGAGTTCCCGGATGATCTACTGCTTCCGCACAGATTCTGAAGAGCTCGTAGATCGATCCTTTTCTATCCCAGGAGGCCACGGGAGAGGATACGTCATAACCGGACATCGCGGAGATCAGCGCTTTCAAATGTGAGTAAACACGGTTCCTTGTGTTAAAATCTCATGTGTTCAAGGTGTAAAGACGTTAGAAAGTATATAGTATAGTTGTGATTTTTCTGTAAAAACACGTTTTATTATGTATAACTAACAGGGGAGCTTATTTTAAATGTCTATTTACATCTGACAGGAAACGATTCTATATGTAAATTGCAGATGAGCACATCACAACATTAAATAGACATCTGAGTGATGAATGTGTGCTATTATGTAGAATTCACTGTTGGATAAATCTATAAAGTAATCTATAAAGTAACCAAACATAAGTTATCTATTTTATTTGTCCATTAGTAGGCTACTGTTGATAAATTGAGGAACATTTATGTTGGATAAAGAGCGAGCTAACACATCAGCAATAACCTCAACATGTAAATGTAGTGTTGAGAACATAATCACAGAGGTAACGTGAATCTTGTCTGGATGTTACAGGGACAGATGAACACGTGTGTGTTTATCCGGTGGAGAGTGGCCGATGAAGGCTTTGAGTGAGTATACTACACAAATGAAATCTATTTAAATCTTAAGTTGTAGAGCTATTACGGCACTTTTCTGATTCTTGATATCTGTGCATTTGCTGCAGAGCTTTTGTGGAGGACCAGGATCCCTCATTTGTGGAAACCTGAAATAAAAATATAAAGTAAAATAATTTTGTTACTTTCTAATACAGAAATCAAATGATATTGTGCTGTTAAAATGACTGCTTTTGTATTACGTTTGTCCATTTTTGTAGGATCTGAAATCTCTGCAGGCTGGTGTGAGCACTGAGGATGAGGAGCCCAGATCTCAATCCTGGAGACGGTGCATGGATGAGACCCTCCATCACTCCACCTGTCCTTATGAGACCCTCCATCACTCCACCTGTCCTTATGAGACCCTCCATCACTCCACCTGTCCTTATGAGACCGTCCATCACTCCACCTGTCCTTATGAGACCCTCCATCACTCCACCCGTCCTTATGAGACCCTCCACCTGTCCTTATGAGACCCTCCATCACTCCACCTGTCCTTATGAGACCATCCATCACTCCACCTGTCCTTATGAGACCCTCCATCACTCCACCCGTCCTTATGAGACCCTCCACCTGTCCTTATGAGACCCTCCATCACTCCACCTGTCCTTATGAGACCCTCCATCTGTCCTTATGAGACCCTCCATCACTCCACCCGTCCTTATGAGACCCTCCACCTGTCCTTATGAGACCCTCCATCACTCCACCTGTCCTTATGAGACCCTCCATCACTCCACCTGTCCTTATGAGACCCTCCACCTGTCCTTATGAGACCCTCCATCACTCCACCTGTCCTTATGAGACCCTCCATCACTCCACCTGTCCTTATGAGACCCTCCTCCTGTCCTTATGAGACCCTCCATCACTCCACCTGTCCTTATGAGACCCTCCATCACTCCACCTGTCCTTATGAGACCCTCCTCCTGTCCTTATGAGACCCTCCATCACTCCACCTGTCCTTATGAGACCCTCCACCTGTCCTTATGAGACCCTCCATCACTCCACCTGTCCTTATGAGACCCTCCATCACTCCACCTGTCCTTATGAGACCCTCCACCACTCCACCTGTCCTTATGAGACCCTCCATCACTCCACCTGTCCTTATGAGACCCTCCATCACTCCACCTGTCCTTATGAGACCCTCCATCACTCCACCTGTCCTTATGAGACCCTCCATCACTCCACCTGTCCTTATGAGACCCTCCATCACTCCACCTGTCCTTATGAGACCCTCCATCACTCCACCTGTCCTTATGAGACCGTCCATCACTCCACCTGTCCTTATGAGACCCTCCATAACTCCACCCGTCCTTATGAGACCCTCCACCTGTCCTTATGAGACCCTCCATCACTCCACCTGTCCTTATGAGACCCTCCATCACTCCACCTGTCCTTATGAGACCCTCCACCTGTCCTTATGAGACCCTCCATCACTCCACCTGTCCTTATGAGACCCTCCATCACTCCACCTGTCCTTATGAGACCCTCCTCCTGTCCTTATGAGACCCTCCATCACTCCACCTGTCCTTATGAGACCCTCCATCACTCCACCTGTCCTTATGAGACCCTCCTCCTGTCCTTATGAGACCCTCCATCACTCCACCTGTCCTTATGAGACCCTCCATCACTCCACCTGTCCTTATGAGACCCTCCATCACTCCACCTGTCCTTATGAGACCCTCCACCTGTCCTTATGAGACCCTCCATCACTCCACCTGTCCTTATGAGACCCTCCATCACTCCACCTGTCCTTATGAGACCCTCCACCACTCCACCTGTCCTTATGAGACCCTCCATCACTCCACCTGTCCTTATGAGACCCTCCATCACTCCACCTGTCCTTATGAGACCCTCCATCACTCCACCTGTCCTTATGAGACCCTCCATCACTCCACCTGTCCTTATGAGACCCTCCATCACTCCACCTGTCCTTATGAGACCCTCCACCTGTCCTTATGAGACCCTCCACCTGTCCTTATGAGACCCTCCATCACTCCACCTGTCCTTATGAGACCCTCCATCACTCCACCTGTCCTTATTGCCTCAGATTGTGAAGCGCAGCACGCAACATCAGTGTTATAGTGTTGACTTGTGTATATATATTTATTTATTGTGATGGTCAATCTTTTACTCATTTATTCATGCTTCTTATTGTTGTCAGTAAATACAATATAATGAATTTCATTAATGAATGCATTTGGCTAATTCATAGCTTGACTGAAAATTGAGATGTGTTCACTGCATTTATCTAGTAGTGTGTATTCATGCATTGCTACGGCATATGACAAAACAAATGACATTTTGCTTGTTTTACTAAAAATATATAATTTACAGTAAAAAAAAAAAGTAATATAATTAAGTGGTCAGCGTTTATCATTATTATAGTGCATAAGTGTTGGGGTGGGCTAGCAATGCAATTCATTTTTGGGGTAATTTAAATTTTTAAGGAGTGATGCTTGAATTTTCCCAGAATAAAATCAAGTTTTCTCCAAAGGCGAGATCTTCGCACAGCTGCCCGTCTCCTTTCTGCAGACATTACAAACACTGATCTGTTCTAGGTAGGGCTGTCGAGTTACTGATGTCAGTGCACCTGTCACTCATATCATTTTGTTATTGCAGAACTTATAGTTGCATAGAGATCAGGGAAAGATACCATGATTGTGTCTTTCAACAATGAACAATCATAATGACAACAAAACAGAAAACATATATGTCATAATGTTATATACACGGGAAAAAAGCACAATGACAAGGTTAAATACGTTTGAATAATTAATCATAATACATAAAGAAAACGCATTTTTTGTTTGCTATTTATAAGCCTCGAGGGATAAAACGAGGGTTAAATTCAACAAGAAAAAGGAAAACAATGGAGATTTAAGCGACTTTAGCTTTTGTGGGTGAACATTTTTGCATATAAAATTAAGAAATTAACAACATATTCAAGAGATGACGATTTGGGGGTTTCGTAGCCTAATAAAAATAATATCTTTAAGGATATAATTGTGGGTTAAAAATATAAGGACTTAAATCAACCCATAATTTATTGGTTATACTACAATCACAAAATAAATGGGCAGCTGTTTCTTCACCAAGACCACAATAAGCAAGTTTCATCAGTAGATATTTACAGATAGATGAGTTAAACCTGTCGCTCGTATCTTTTAAGCTGTTGTGCTTGTGATAACGTCGTACGTCACATGATAACGTCAACATGGCGGATGATGTACGGATTGCATTCATACTTCATACGAGATCAGGCTATATAGCTCCTAACTCTTTTAGACCTCGTTAAGTAAGTATTTATTGAAATTAAGTACCTAGTGAGTGTGTGGTTTCGGACGAGGCCACTACTAACTAACTCATCCAGGCCCCGCCCCTTTATTCTGCGTATGAATTATTTAAATGAGGAATATTGTGAAGAAAACTCAAAACTTCAGTGGGGGTGTTTCATCGAGATCAGAAAGAGACTGATATAGAGAATATCTCCCGCTGGAGGGACTTTCAGAGCTTTTTAATGCTCAAACAGCAACATCACACACGAAATGAACATGGAAGAAAGCATAATAGGAGCCCTTTAACACTCTGTTCGACCCATAGCCTATTTTTGTACTGTTTATTATCTCCTCAACTTTCGCCTGTTTCTTAGCAGCAGAGTTAAGTGGCTTTCTTCCCACACATTTTCCCACAGTTGTAATGGAACTAATGGCTCTTCATATTTGAAGTCACACACAGATTCTCTGTAATTGGTCGCCATAAAGTGGCACATTGCAGCACTTGTCCCTGATTTAGAAGGTCTCGATTTGCACTGTTTGGTTCTTATAGATGTTAAAGCCTTTGTGCTGATTCAGAATGTGAGAGAATCTCTTTTATTCATCAGTTTATCGTCTGAGGCACCAGAAGAAGTAATTCTGTATTTGACTGCACTGACTATCAGATGAGAATTGAGCTGAATTATTGCACTATTGTCTTTTTAGACTATTTGAATTTGTCTCATATTTGAAGTTGCTGCTTTTAAACACTCTTGTATAAAGCGCTATAGAGATAAAGGTGATTTGACTGACTTTAATCTAGAACTCTTGTAATTTACTGTTGCATGTTGACAGTGTTGAGTGTAATGCATTATTAATTACTGTAATTTCATTACTTTTCCCTTAAAAAAGTAAAGGATTACTCTTAATTGTTCTGTAATTTAATTAAACACTGAACAGTTCTTTATAACACAATAGTGGATTTAACATCAAAATCTAACATCTAATGTAAATATACAGTACCAGTCAAAAGTTTGGAAACACTACTATTTTTAATGCTTTTGAAAGAAGTCTCTTATGCTCATCAAGCCTGCAGTTAAAAAAAAACAAAAAAAAAAAAACAGTAATATTATGAAATATTATTACAATTTAAAATAATGGTTCTCTTTTTTAATATACTTTAAAATGTAATTTATTTTTGTGATGCAAAGCTGAATTTTCATCAGCAAGTACTCCAGTCTTTGGTGTCTTATGATCCTTCAGAAATCATTCTAATATGATGATTTATGATCAATGTTGGAAACAGTTGTGCTGCTTAATATTTTTTTTATAACCTGAGATACTTTTTTCAGGATTATTTGATGAATAAAAAGTTAAAAAGAACTGTATTTATTTAGAATAGAAATCTTTTGTAACAATATACACTACCGTTCAAAAGTTTGGGAACAATAACTATTTTTTTTTTTTAAAGAAATTAGTACTTTAATTCAACAAGGATGCGTTAAATTGATAAAAGGTGATGGTAACGATTTATATTGTTAGAAATGTTTTTATTCTGAATAAATGCTGTTTTTATGAATAAATGCTGTTAACGTTTTACTCAATGAATCCTGAAAAAAGTATTCCAAAAAAATATATTAAACAGCACAACTGTTTCCATCATTGATAATAACTGAGTATCAAATCATCATATTAGAATGATTTCTGAAGGATCATAAGACACCAAAGACTGGAGTACTTGCTGATGAAAATTCAGCTTTGCATCACAAAAATAAATTACATTTTAAAGTATATTAAAAAAGAGAGCCATTATTTTAAATTGTAATAATATTTCATAATATTACTGTTTTTTTTGTTTTGTTTTTTTTTAACTGCAGGCTTGATGAGCATAAGAGACTTCTTTCAAAAGCAATAAAAATAGTAGTGTTTCCAAACTTTTGACTGGTACTGTATATGTTTTTAATGTTACCTTCTCCCTTTAAATACGTTGCTCAGTTCAAGAATAATTCATGCAATTTATATTATTTATTTGAAAAGATTAAAAGACAAGTTTCATGTCTATCCTTGTAATGTTCAACTGGTCGAGGTCGATATTGGATTTAGTAGTAAGTAATGCAATACTTTTTAGAGAGAGAGAGTGATTAGTGTAGTAGTATACTGGGGGTTTTAATGACCCTACAAGTTCGACTGAGGAAAATATTATAAAAAAATATAAAATATGAGGGAAGCACAAAACATTAAATTTGGTTTAGGTATTTATTTGACAAAATTATTTGGCAAAAAAAGTCAATATACAGCCACAGGTTTTATTTTACTATGCCAAAAAAAATGTTAAATAAATAATAGAAAACAAAAAGCTCAGAGGAAAAAGTAAACAGTGACTACAACATAATAAATTATTTATATTCTATTGGTTCTCTCTTGTTTTTGCATGCGTTCATAATTTCTTTGTATGACAGCCTAGATAAAAATGTCACGATTTGTCATGTTTCATTGTGTTATCATCACAAATAAAACAATCGACTCCAAACACAACTATGCAATATGCTGACAAAATGTGTGAAGATGTCAGGTTTCCTACAGGCCGGACATCACTTTTGCCCACAGCTGCACACAATACTTCTATCAAATTGATGCGATTAAGCTCATAATCGTATAACCATAATGGTGGTAAAATATGTGGCATTTGCTGATTTCACTTTTCACATCACTTATGGCCACTGTAGATGCACTGACTGCCTGAACTGCTCATTTCTGACCACTAGAGGGCAGTGCAACATGGCAGCCTGCATGAACTTCACTCAATCAATACCTAAAAATAAAGAAAACACTGAAGTCAGTCGTTTAGTTTCAGATGTGGAGAAGTTATGGATCATTCCTGCTCTTCAGAATGTATAATATACTGCATAAAATATTAAACAGTTAAGTTTTAAAGATGTGAAACGTATTAGTTTTATCACAATATCACAGTATAGTGATCTCTTTATTCCGATTGTCCTTAAAAAATATATATTATTTATAAAAATAAAGGTTTTTATTGCCATTGATGGTTCCATGGAACCACAAAAGGTCCGTTATAGTGGAAAATGATCATTAAAATGTTCTTCAAACTAAGAAAAAAATGGTTCTTATAAGAACTGATCACTGAAAGGTTCTTCTATGGCATCGTTTTGAAAAACCCTTTATTTTTAAGAGTACACTGCAAATAAATTATTTTCTTACTCAGTATTTGTGTCTTGTTTTCCAGAACAAATATCTGAACACTCTTAAATCAAGATACACTGACGACGAACGATTCAATGACAAATACATTTGTTTACAGTCACTTGTCGCCACCTACTGGTGTAACGATGTAATGATACAATCATTATTAGATTACTTTCAAAAGATGATTTACTCTATTTTGATCATTACTGTAGACATCAGTGTTTATATCATATTACATATTTTACCACTATTATGGATGCTATGATTATGAGCTTAATCACATCAATTTGATAGAAGTATTGTGTGCAGCTGTGGCCAAAAGTTATGTCCGAAAAAACTAACATCTTCACACACTGTATTCACATATTAATGAAAAAATCTGTTAAAGATTTTGTGGTCATATTGCATAGTTGTGCTTTGATTCGATTGTTTTATTTGTGATGATAACGCAATAAAACATGCTAAATTGTGCCGACAACAACTGATTATGTTGTAGTCAATGTATGCTTTTTCCTCTGTGCTTCTTGTTTTTCTGTGTATTTTTTATTTATTTTTATTTATTTTTTTGCATAGTAAAATAAAACCTGTAGCTGTAGTTTGCCTTTTTTGCCAAATAATTTTGTCAGATAAATACCTTAAAGGGGTGGCTGATTATGATTTCTAACTTTAGTTAGTGTGTAATGTTGCTGTTTGAGCATAAACAACATCTGCAAAGTTACGACGCTCAAAGTTCAAAGCAAAGAGAGATATTTGCTTTTAAAGAAATTGCTTTTTAAGGACTACAACAAACGGCTGGTAGAGACTACACCACATTCCTCCTGGGTTAGTGACATCACCAACCCTAAAATTTACATAAACCCCGCCCCCTGAACACGATGATTATCAAGACAGAATATGCTAATCAATGACTAGAAGATAACTACACATCAGCTACATAAACTCATCAACTAACCATTCAGAAATGTCCTGTTGCTTCTACATGTTGTTACTTCTTCTTGAGTCTCTCCATCATTGTCTGACTCCGGTTTGAACCTAAAAGGCTAAAAGTTTTTGAATGTTCAGTGCATGTGTGTGTGAGGTAAAAGGACACAAGCTGTTGAAGCTCCGCCCCCCTGTGCCGGGAGCAGCAGCTCATTTGCATTTAAAGGAACAGACACAAAACGGTGTGTTTTTGCTCACCCTCAAAAAGTGACGACTTTAACATGCTATATAAAAATATCTGTGTGGTATTTTGAGCTCAAACTTCACATACACACTCTGGGGACATCAGAGACTTATTTCACATCTTGTGAAAAGGGCATTATACCACCCCTTTAAATAAGTAATATTTTCCTCATATTTTGATGGTCTAATTGAGCAAATATCCCTCCTGGACATCACTTTTGGCCCCTACTGTATCTGGTTTATATAAAACAAACTATTTTCAAACAAAGAGAATTTGGTGTGTAATTCAAACACGCTGTGTTTCTCTCTGCTTTGAGCGCGGCGAGAACGAGACCGAGTGATCATTCATCAATGGCAAGTCATTCAAAACCAAAGTGCTGTTTCATCCCACTTTTGGTCTTTCTCACATGAATCAGAACAGCTGTAGTCGCACACTAATTAAATGTAGTTGCAGCCTAATTAAATTTAGTCACAACCACAGGAAAAATGCTCTGATTTTGTTGATCAGATTATGTGTCAATTTTAAAGCTGTAATCCTCAATTAACAGAGTGTCAGTAAAGGTCGCCGGGGTCAGAGGGCAGAAGACTTGGAGGACTTTATTAATAGTGCTGAATCCAGCACGTACTTGTGTAATTATCACTCTGACCCGGAATAATTAGCAGACACTCCCGTGAGAGAGAGAGCGCTGTCTCAGCTTAATGAGTGTAAAGCCACCGTCACACACACACACACACCAGATGAAACCAGGACACACAGCTGAGCTCTCCATCCAGCTTCTTTTTTTGACCGATCCAGTGAGCTTTAGTTCTGGTTGGTCAGGCGAGTCAGTGGTCAAACCCAATCGGTTTCGTTGTTCAATGAAAGAATCTTTAAAGTTCTACTCACAAATAAGTCAAAGTCAAAAATTTAATTTTTTGCGTGCATGTCTGCATATGACCAAATAAAATGTTCATATTTTATATATATATATATGATACAGTTTGTATAATTTACCAGTAATTTCCAATTTATCCCCGTAAATTCTCGTTAAGTTTCCAATTTGTAATATATCTAAAGTTCCCATCTTAACTTCCAATGGAAAGTTTCTGGATAATTTTTTGCCCAAATTCTGTCAAATTTGAATTGACATTTGTGATTGTCTCATGCGTAAGAATTGATATGATTTGGGCTAAAACTGTTGATTATTGGTGTTGTTTAAAGGAGAAGGTCAGTCTCTTGGACAAAGACTAAAGGCGAGGGGGTTTAAATGGGAACGTAATTGCAACGTGAGTAAAACATGCTGCAACAAACACCAAGATTCAGTCCATAACTGCAGTTTGATCACTGTAAATAATGAGTAAAACACTTCAGAGTGGATTTTAAATTGTCAGTCAAGTGTGTTGCAGATATGTCCACAAACACATCATAAAGTGATTATGTAAAACAGTGAGTTCGAGGGTGATGGGAGGAATTTAAGACCGATCAAAGTCAAGTCAACCTTTACTTTTATAGCACATTTAAAAACAACAGAAGTTGACCCAAAGTGCTTTACAGATCAAGCAAGAATTAGAAGCATCAGCTTCTAAAACCCAGTTCATGATCTATTCAAAAGCCAAATAAAACAGATATGTTTTTAAAGAAGACCTAAAAATGGCTAGAGATGAAGATGACCTCGCATGGAGAGGAAGACTATTCCATAATTGCGGACCCTTTCCCGAAAGGTCACCCTTAGATTTATAACGGCAACGAGGAACCGTCAATAGCAGTCGGTCAGAAGACCTGATGCTCCAGTTGGAGAGTAAGGGTGTAAAACGTCAATGTGACCCTGGACCACAAAACCACATGGGTCAATTTTTTGACATTGAGATTTATACATCATCTGAAAGCTGAATAAATAAGCTTTCCATTGATATGGTTTGTTAGGATAGGACAATATTTGGCCGAGATACAACTATATGAAAATCTGGAATCTGAGGGTGCAAAAAAATCTAAACGTTGAGAAAATCTCCTTTAAAGGGGTCATATAAGGGTACATGCACTTTTACAAGTTGATTGTACTGAAGTGTGTGTTGGCAGTGCCTGTACACAACCATCATATAATGATAAAAATCCATCCAGTGTTTTTTTTTTAAATCTTCTTATATGTTTTCCCCCCGTCTCAAATCAAGCCGTTCGATTTTGTGACGTCACACGGTCGGACGCCCCTCCCACGATTGTTGATTGACAGCAGCGTTTCAACACAGACCCGCCCTCGCTCGTGAGCAAGCTGTCAATCATAGTCCGCGCGGACCGGCGCAGTCATTGTTGATACGCTGGAGCACTGTCTGTGAGCAGAATGGCGTCTAAGCGATTGTGGTGTTCTGTGCTTGGGTGTAATAACGAACACAGCATCATTTTGACGCTGAAGACGCAGTGGCTGAGTTTTGTTTTCGAAGGGAATATTCCCCACGATCAACGTCAATGCTTTCATGTTTGCGCGAATCATTTCACACACCAGACTCCTTTACAAACGAGGTCAGTAAAGCTGGTTTTGCTAAGAAGCTGCTCCTGAAAAAAGGATCGGTACCAACTATTCGTGTTCCTGCTGCACCTCCAGAAGAAGAAGTGAGTGTAACGTTTTATTAACCTTTATATTAATATTTATATTAATCTTTGCAAATCGCTTGCTGCACGCTTCACGATGAATGCGTCTAAGGTTTACACTCAGGGTACATTACGGCATGTTTTCTATGTACGACGTTCTCAATATAATTCATAATCCCACGTTTATAATGAACAACGCGTTATGGTTATTGTGTTACAGTGTATGCACAGAACAGAGGGGCGGGGGGAGCAAAGCTCATTATCATTTAAAGACACATGCACTGAAACGGCGTGCTGAAAACAGAGCTGTTTTTGACCAGGTAAAATTAGTGTTTTCTTACAATACTAATGAGAATTTTTAATTAAAGTATATTACAAACTTTTAATTTAGACCCTAAAGAATCATATTAGCTTGTACAAAAATTGCATTATATGACCCCTTTAAAGTTGTTCATTAATGTCCACGATTGTGCTGCATTCGCTCACAAAAATAAGTGTTTTATATATTTACGGTAGGATATTAATAAAATATCTTCATGGAACATGATCTTTACTTAATATCCTAATGATTTTTGGCATAAAAGAAAAATGGATAATTTTGAGCCATACAATGTATTGTTGGATATTGCCACAGATATACCCGTGCGACTCGAGACTGGTTTTGTGATCCAGGGTCACTAATATATTTGTGTGCGAGACCAAATAGTGCCTTGTAAACAAAAGTCAACATTTTAAAACCCACCCTGAAGTTCGCCGGCAGCCAGTGAAGAGATACCAAAACTGGGGAAATATGATCCCGTTTTTCTTAATCCTGTTAACAGCCTGGCTGGAGCTGGACGAGCTGTAGACGCCTAGACGGGATAATGCAGTTTAGGGCAGAACACTATACAATGATTTTCAATAGTCTAACCTATAAATAATAAATGAGTGCATCACAATTTCCAAGTCAGTATGAGAAAGGAGAAGTTTTATTTTAGCAATTGATCTCAGATGGTGAAACTACTCTCTTGGACAAGTGTGTCGTATGGACTGAATGTACAATATGTCCATATTATACACACACACACACACACGAGCCGGTGAAATCAGGTCAGAAAGAGATTCTCTCTCTCATTCTTGAACACCTCGCACAAGGTTGTCATCACCTTGACTAAATCTGGAGCTCATGAATACAGAGGCGATGGATCACAGAGCTTTGTATTCTCAGGATGTTTGGAGAATCTGGAAAACCTTTGAAATGACACATAAATACTGCAACGTTAAGTTTACCCGACAGATAACATGAAGTCCAGTACTGGTGAGCTGTGAGTGAGACAGGGTCTGATTCTCTTCCTTAAGCCCTCTTCGCACTGGATTAGTATTATCTGGGGACCTCGTGTGATTTAGAAATTACCCAACATCTAAATTTTGTGTTTACTCGAATTTACTGACTTATTTCCCGGATATGATGTCAATAGGCTTATTGCTTGGAAATGTCTTGTCGTTATTATAGGTCTAGCTGTGTGATATATCATAAACAGAAGACTGTTCTTTACCACATGTCATCCATCTCCATCTAATCACTCTTTTTGTTTTGATCTTCTGATGATTTTCAGCTTTCTCTTTCTGCAAATTGTATAGTTGTATGGTGTATAGCGATATGATCCAGCACCCAAAATACTATCCACTAGCCTCCATTCTTCACGAAAGATGGATAATAAAGCGCACAGGAAAGAAAAACCTTGAAAAAAGTATATACGACCCCGCCAAATCACAGAGATGCCGATTCGCACGGGACTAATATTATCACGGGACCTCGGTGTTCGGCGAAATATGGTAGGCCATTTGCGGGGGAATTTTTACCTTAGGGAGTTCTTCTCTATATCAGTGTGAGTGTTTCTGAACTCCCTGAAACGCCTCCATTGTGGTCTTGAGTTTCTTCCCGGAACGAACACGTCACAATATTCCTCATTTAAATAATTAATGCGCAGAATAAAGGGGCGGGGCCTGTTGTGTTAGTTAGTAGTGTGTTAAACTGGCGGTTATGGTAAGGGGCGGGACATTTTCCAAACACACTCGAAGCACTCGACCAATCACAACACACTGCTCCAGCCGACCAATCAGAGCACAGTGTGCTTTTCAGAAGGAGGGGCTTCATAGAGACAGGAACTAAACAGAGCGTTACTGACAGACTGGGAAGAGAGGAGCCGCAACAATGGAGAATATGAGGAGAATAATCAACATTCAAGCAGGAAAACCTGTTCTAGAGCTCAAAAACAACATCAAGACTTGCAAAGCTAACAGCATAACCGTCCTGCACTTGAATAACAACTTCAATTAAACAACTTTCATACTGTATTGAGAGTATAAACGTATATCATTACTCAATACATTACATTGCTTTTAAAAACTACAACATTCAGATCCACCCACAGACATCAGCTGTTCGTTTGTTCTGTTATTATTTATTCATTTCCACAAACGGTTCTGTTCTTTGTGAACCGACAACACGTCAATCAAATCACCTTTATTTATAGCTACTAGCTCGATACTCAAAGCAGCTTCACAGTGAAAAACAGGAAAATAATGATCATTGATGCACGGAATTCAGTTCTGCTGTAAAGCAGCTCTAAACAAAGAATAGTGTCATTATTCAGTGAAGTCAGTTCAGTGTTGATTTCATTCAGTTTGTTTCAATAACATGTCACAGATGCATCCTTCAGTGATTCAAGCCATTTATTTGTGATCATTTAATCAATGATGTGATCTCAACTGTTGTTTCCATATATGAAAGTCAATGCAGGTAATTTTTATTTAATTTTTTTATAACAACTTCCTGCTCCTGTTGTAATCCTGCTTCTTGGCCGGCATGTTTAATCCTCGAACGCTGCTGTCGTCGGGCTCCTATAAAAACCCTTTTTCCCAGTAAATCTCTTAAAGGGATAGTTCACCCGAAGTTGAAAATTCTGTCAGATATTACTCACCCTCATGTCGTTCCCAACACGCAAGACTTTCGTTCGTCTACGCAACACAAATTAAGATATTTTTGATTAAATCTGAGAGCTTTCTGTCCCTCCATTGACAGCTACGCAACTACTTGATAGTTATTACTCATAGTTACTGTGAGGAGTGAGATCTGGTTAGTTCCTAATGTTAAGTGTTGCCTATAGGATCTGGATTTTTTTTTGTCTGTAAAGTTATGGATTTTTTTCTCCTGTTTTCATCTGATGTCTTTTGGTTGGATCCTTTCTACAGTGGAAAAGTTATTCATTGCAATTTTTCAATCTTTTTGTTGTTGTATCTATTAAGAGTGAAATTGTGGTCCAAGTAATTCCTGCTTTTAATCGCTCTTTCTTATTTTAGAGGTTTATCAACAATTTTTTGGGCTCAGTTTAGTAACATGTTCAAAATGAGAGGACCGTTCATGGAAAAGCCAACCGTACTATGGAGAATTCACGAAAGAAGAAAAACATTTAATATAGTTACTTTACATCTGAATGTTAAACTGTAATGGATGCAGAATTTATCCAGCACACATTTCAAAGCTTCAAAAGAGTGGTCAAAGCTGTTCACTTGAATGATTTTGAAATTCAGATTTTGCATTGACAATAACTGAATATTTTTTTGTAGAAACAAATATAATCCTGATTTAAGCTGTATATCAATTTAGCTTTATATCAATTAAGCGAAAGACGTCAGAGAAATCAAAAGAAGAGTTACACAAACTCACACCCATATTTTATTCATATTAATATAGGCTATTCACAAATAAATTAAATGAAGAGCAAATGTTTTCCCTCTTTTACGTAATTCTGTGTTGGATGTCATTCAGAAGTCACTCGAGGTCGCGCTTCTGGTTGAAAACAAGTTGACATTGATGATGCTCCTCAGGGTTTGACTGCAGGTGTCACAGTCAAGATGCTGGAATTGATGCTCGCTGCAGAATGCACTAATGCAATTACTAGAATTGCATTGATGCATGTGATATCCTTGAGCTCTCGTGCTGTTCAAGGTGCTGTCTGTCTCTCTGTCTGTGGTTTCGCGTCATCAAGCCCCCCCCCCCCCTCACTCACTCCCCCCCCCCCCCCCCCCCCCCCCCCCCCCAGGCTCCCCCAGGCTCCCCCAGGCTCAGCCTCAGCATCAGTGCGCGCGCTGCTCCCGCCTTCTGGATTTGCATCAGTTATTTTCCCGTCAGTTTAAGTTCGCTCGAGCTCAGAATCAGATACACATCGTTCGCAACGATCGATCACGCGTTCCGGTTGCGGTGTAATGCCAAACGCGCCGCGCGCGCTCCTCCTCCACGGACGAAAAGCACACGGAGGAGCGACTCGAGATCACGATTCTGCAGTGCTGGAATCGCCAGTTTGGGTATTTTTGGCATTTCTCAGCGGCATCTGAAAAGGGAATCAAATCATGACGGCCACCAAAGAGCAGCAGAGACCGAATCCGCAGGACGAGGTAACGAACGGCATATGCGTTACACACACACACACACAAAGATGCGTGGCCGCTTTTTCACTGATTTGAACGGCTTTTCTACCCGAATCTGGAGAGTATCAGGTAATGGACGCACGAATCCAACGGCCGTTCAGTACATTCATGACATCACCGGTACCATTCGGTTCTAATGTAAGATATACATATAACAATTCTGCTGTCGTGTTTTTAATTTCAACGCCTGATCCGCATTTCTTCCCGCTGTCAATCGCGAGTATCAGTTTTTGCGCGTGACTATTGTAATTGAGAATCGGCGCACGCGCGCGCCCGTGTCTAAACAGTGTATAAAGTCACAAAATGAAATCACGACATGACACCGAATGAAGAATTAGAGGTGCTTCATGTCTGGCCGGTTCGGGCCCGCGTGTCACCTGTCCGTGCCGCGAACCCCTCGACACGGTGCGACAGCAGTCCGTCTGTGAATAATTGATCGCGGCTTTCTCTGACATAAGAGCGAATAGCTGATGAATTTTTCATCAAAGCTGCTTTGAGACACTGTCACGTTCACGCAACGGAGCTGGACTGGAACATGTGTGTGGTTGTTGTCGCATCAATTGTTGTTGGTTTGAAGTGGATGTTGTTCATATTATCCTATAGTGATAATATCCATTAACCATATGGTTTCACTATAAATAAATAAAAACTTGGTTATTATAGTTAAAACATGGTAACCATAAATTAATCATGATTTAGCTATACTAACCATATGGTATTTGTAGTAAAACTGTTGTTAAACAAGTGGTAGCCTAATCAGTCCACCATAAAACTGTTTACTACACGTTTATAATAAAACCATGGTTATTTTTCGTTAGGGATGTGCCACAGTTTTAAGTCTGGATGTCCTTTAAAGAGCATTTTCAGAGATACCAAATGTTTGGAGGTTTCACCATGAGAACAACTTAGTCCTTAGTCTTTAAAATGACTGACATTAATTTAGAGATCAGATTTAGCAATATTTAAATCGGACTAATTTTCAAATCAACATCTCAGGAAAATGGATTACGAAACCGGGCATTGATTTCATACATCATGTCCACTGCAGAGACGACAAGACTTAAATCATGTTTATCAGGCATTCTGGGAGACACAACATGTGAATAGGGAGATCAATTATATCAATATTCCTATGAAATATTATGGATTGTTACTCCTATTACGCTTCTTTTTTCATTACATGTTGCCCCAAGAACACATTAGTATGCAAATAAAATACAGTTTATAATTGCATTGAATGTGAAATCCCATTTATGGCCATTTTCCCCACATATTGCATAAAGTAAAATGGTATATCAATTCATTCCGTTTATTTTTTCCATAACAGTTGAGAATCATTAGTAAAAAATAAAAATAAAAAATCCTTAAACCTAAAAATGAATTGGTGAATGACACAAAATCACATTGTTTTTGCCTATATGTCATTTCATGTCCTTTTTTTTTTTTGAGTCCTGGTAACATGAATAAAATATCTTTTTCTTTTTCTTTTTTTTTAAATAAAATGTAATTCCCAAAACTTTTTTCTGATTCTCATGAGTATATAAACGGTAAAAGTATGTGACAGTGATTAAGCATAAAGGCCATCATCAGATCAGAGTTTGTCTTCACTCATTTCAACGTTAGCATGGTTTATTCTACATTCTGAAATGCTTGTTGGCAGCTGATATCCACAGATGACCTGAGGAGCGAGTGAGTGTTTCAGCTGTGATACGAGGCAGTCATGCAGAAGTGTTTTCTGCTGGTAGTTTGTGTTGAATGTTGTACACCTGTGTTCTGTTAGAGTCCGTCACTACAGCATCTTTAGACCATCGCCGGTGTCTCTCTCACACGTTTTAAAACAGAAAGACATTGTCGGAGTAGTTTGATGTAGCGTACAGTCAAACTGAAATGTCTTGCTAGGACATAAAGAGTAGAATAAAACATACAGCTTACTTTTTTTTAAATGAAAATGCGTTTAGCCTTCATTTTCACAGCCGGTCTTTCAGATGCACATTCCAGGTAATGATTGCTTTATGGGTTATTAATCTAGAGAATGTGGCATTTATTGGAATGAATGATTGAGTGGTACAGGCAACTGTAAAGGCTCTTTCACATCACAAAATAATGTTCAGAGCAAACAAGATTTTGAATAGAAGTAATGCGTTCCTTTGGTGCCTTTCATGCCGGGGACAATGTCCTGATTCATATAATTTGAGCTTTTGGTCACGTGTCTCAAACCACAGTGGGAAAAATCTGCATTAAACTGTCTTATCTACTGTCACAAAGCCTTAGACTTAACCAGTCTATTTCTCTTAAATCCAAGGTTTAATGGAGAAAGTGTCACATATCTGGTAGGGTAAAGGCCCATCCGTATAAGAACCATAACTTTTAGCGATGCACCAATTTTGACTGATACCGATAACCAATAAATCTATATATTTGAAAGCCGATAACCAATATATTGGTCTAAATCCAATTTTTTTTTTTTTTTTTTGAGAGCCTGATTGCAAAAACAATAGTCTCACCATTAAAATCCATGTCCTAAGCACACAATTATAATCATGTTCTCATTATAATTTTATTTAGCCTATATGACAGATTTGCATGTTGCACTGAACTGTATTCCTTAAAAAAAAAAAAAAAAAAAAAAAAAAAAAATTTCAATCATATTTCAAGCAATTCCACACCATCATGTTGAACAGTGCGCATCTGAAGTGTCTCAGCTGAAGGAAATAATCCATTATTTATTGGCGTTAATAAATCGCCCAAATTTTCTTATTCACCCGATAACGATAACATTAATAATGGACATATATCGGGCGATAGTCGTGTGTCGCTTAAAAAGCTTGAGCTTTTGGATGAATTCTGATTGGCTGTCAATGTTGGAAAAGGTGGAAAAAAATTATTGCTCTGAAAGTGATTCCAACAATATCATTCCTCAGTGTCATTATAGTTGTGTTGTGAACAATGCTATTCTCATTAAATTAGAATTATTATGAAAACTTTGTAGTTATAGTTGTTCAATTTCAAAAACGGGGGCAAAGCAAAACACATAGGGCCCTATTTTAACGATCTGAAACGCAAGTATCAAACGCGAGACGCAAGTAACTTTGTGGGCGGATCTCGTTGCTATTATACCGGCGGGATAAATGACTCTTGCGCCCGACGCAAATCTAAAATGTGTTGGTCTGAAGTCGCTTCATCACTCATAGGTGTG
Source organism: Rutilus rutilus (assembly GCA_021464565.1). Lineage (NCBI taxonomy): Eukaryota > Metazoa > Chordata > Actinopteri > Cypriniformes > Leuciscidae > Rutilus > Rutilus rutilus. Next base: position 41,182,559 of record JAJAQA010000009.1, on the reverse strand, counting down.
GTTTGGACGTAACGTGAAATAAACCAATCAGAGCGACATCTCACATTCCCTTTAAGAGCAGGCGTGCTTGTTCCATGGCGGATTGCTATTATAACGGCGGATTTGCCAGGAGCGGTTCACAGCCGAGGAGACCGGCGTTCTCGTCAGGGCCGTAAAACACCGAGACATTGGGGATGGAGAAACACACCCAAATTAGCTTCGGTTAAACAGGCTATAATAATTTGGGTAAATGTGTAAGCTAGATTTATGCCTATTTTTTCACATCTTCATGGACACAACAATGATTTCCCTCGTGTGGAATATTTTTCCTGCTGCGTCTGTGTAGATGAGAGAAGCAAAGTATATGCGTGTTGTGCACACGCTACATTATGGCCAAGCATGCGCCCTTAAAATAGCATCTGAATAACGCGCCACTGACTTTAGATGAGGTTTCTCCTGGTCTGTGGCGGAATTGTTTTCTGAAACTGCAAAATAGCACCAGGGAACGTTTGCGCCGGAACACGCCTCCTCTTTTCGCTGGACCGGCCCCGGGAGCGCAAGTTCATTCCCTAATTTACCGACGTGCGTCTGTGGAGGGAAAAGTCCGCTGTGCGTCGGGTGCAAAATAGGAATGATACATGCGTCGGTGTACAAAGTCAATTGCGCTGGGTGCGAGATAGGGCCCATAGTGACAATATGGTAATATTGTTGCAACATTTGTAAATATCAGAGGAAATTTTAGTGCATCTAAAAAGTTCTTTACCTTTATGTATTGCATTGATGCGACTCGACCTCTGCCTTCAGCTGAGTGTATTTGACATTACAATGCCTTCACAAAGAATAACAATCACATTTACAGTGCAATATTATTATATTCATTTTAAATCATCTTTTGTGCATTAGTTTCTCTGTTCTCTATTCAAAATGATTGCACACAATGACATTAAGATGTCAGATGCAGGGAACCATGAAACTCCATTCTAAAAACAGCTCTGCGCTCTGTAGAAATGTCTCTGTAGTTCAGTGCCTGTGTGCAGGGATGTGATATAATGATGTAGTTCATTACTGGATTATGGCTGTGCAATCATTACTGTAAAAATCTGTTTATGTTTATGGTTTGATATATGTGTACATATACACTACCGTGCAAAAGTTTGGGGTCAGTAAGATTATTTTATTTTTTATTGATTAGAAGTGACAGTAAAGACATTATAATGTTTTAAAAGATTTGTATTAAAAATAAATTCTGCTCTGTTGAACTTTCTATTTATCAAAGAATCCTGAAAAAAATGTTTTATCCCTGTTTCCCCAAAAATATGAACTGTTTTCAACATTGATAATAATGAGAAACGTTTCTTGAGCATCAAATCCTCATATTAGAATGATTTGTGAAGGATCATGTGACACTGAACACTGGAGTAATGATGCTGAAAATTCAGCTTTGATCACAGGAATAAATTACACTTTACTAGATATTCACATAGAAAATAGTGATTTTTAAATTGTAAAAATATTTCACAATATCACTGTTTTGCTGCATTTTTGATAACATAAGTGCAGCCTTGGTGAGCAGAAGAGACTTTTTTCAAAAACATTAAAAAAAATGTATGGACCCCAAACTTTTGAATGCTAGTGTACATTTATCTTGTACGATTCTTGCCTTTAATTCTGTGTTAGCGCCACCACATGCTCTGATGTGTGTAATTGCAAGGGCTCTAGACATGTGACCAGTGTTGCCAACTATTTTCAATTGGACAGTAAGTAGCCAAAGCCTGCTCAAAGTCGCTAGATGACGTAATGCGCCAGCCTGCAGTTTACATGTGTCCTCTCCTAATCCATGCTTACATACTGTAGTTTTAATATATAGCCGAATGACTGTCCAATAAAGCTGTTAGACAACTGATCGTGTATGATATAGTGACTGACTACACATCAGCAATCCAAAAAGTCACTAGATTTGTCACTATTTTATTTATTTATTTTTATTTTGGGAGGGGAAAGTTGCTACAGGAGTCTGAAAAGTCCCTAATCGAGTTGGCAACACTGCATGTGACCCTAAGATCAAATATTATTGGTTTGATGGATATACTTACTCAAAACAAAAAAACAAAAACGTATGTGAACGTATAGAAATGCATTATCTCTATTCAAAATCTTGTGTAAATGTGTGTATGTATAAGCTATTAACCATCATCTTTCATCAGAAGCTGTTAGCTTTCATCAGTGAGAGGAAACGTTCCTGTATAGTGTTTCTGGTGCTTCATATAAGCAGCAAAAGAGATTTAATTTCAGCATATGCTCACGCCGTCTGAGACGGTTTCTGAGCGCACACACATCAAACGCGCGCACATAAAGCCGCTGCTCATATAGAGTTCATTTTGCTGCATTATTAGGCTTCAATGGTCAAATACACACACTTATGTGCCAAAACACCCAACTGTTTACTTGTCTTCTATAAGCTTTATTTTTATTTATTTATTTTTTCTTATGTTAGTAAAACTACAATTATTTTTTTGTGATAATGAAATTGGTTACAAGAATTGTAAAGTTTCAGTGGTTGATGTTAAAGGGGTGGTTGATTATGATTTGACTTTTCTAACTTTAGTTAGTGTGTAATGTTGCTGTTTGAGCATAAACAACATCTGCAAAGTTACAGCGCTCAAAGTTCAAGGCAAAGGGAGATATTTGCTTTTAAAGAAATCCCTTTTTAAGGACTACAACAAACGGCTGGTAGAGACTACACCACATTCCTCCCGGGTTAGTGACATCACCAACCCTAGAATTTACATAAACCCCGCCCCCAGAACACGATTTATAGATTATAAAGACAGAATATGCTAATCAATGACTAGAAGATAACTACACATAAGCTTCATAAACTCACCAACTAACCATTCAGAAATGTCCTGTTGCTTCTACATGTTGTCACTTCTTCTTGAGTCTCTCCATCATTGTCTGACTCCGGTTTGAACATAAAAGGCTGAAAGTTTTTGAAATGTTCAGTGCATGTGTGTGTGAGGTAAAACGACACGAGCTGTTGAAGCTCCGCCCCCCTGTGCCGGGAGCAGCAGCTCATTTGCATTTAAAGGAACAGACACAAAACGGTGTGTTTTTGCTCACCCTCAAAAAGTGACAATTTTAACATGCTATATAAAAATATCTGTGGGGTATTTTGAGCTAAAACTTCACACACACACTCTGGGGACATCAGAGATTTATTTTACATCTTGTGAAAAGGGCATTATACCACACCTTTAATATAACCTTGTTTAAAGCAAAAATATCGACAGTAGTCAACATTTGAAGTGGATCAAAAAAGTTCATCAAAGTCGTCCTAAGACAAGAACTGGTATTGATCAAAATTCATGTATAACTTTGATGAAAGGTTTTGATCCACTTCAAATGTTGATTACTGTAAATCATGATATATATTGTTATCATGAAATAAAATTACTCCTATTGTGAGATAAGATTTTGGTCATACATTACCGTATTCGTTGCAATAGATTCTGTAGGTTTCCAGAGACATTGTCCAGACCTTTCAGTAATGCATACAGTAAATGTTAGAAACATTTTGCATTTGACATTTGCTTATGTAGACTTGCAGTTTATTGCATTTATGGATTTTGAGCGGTCACACGTGTCTTCGGTCTTCTGCTACATTAGTAAACGCGATCGATTATCGTGTTTCATGGCGTGTGAGGGAATGCAGGTGACATCAAGCGTACGAACCTGAGGGCGTCTGCTCATTTAAGAGATGAATGATGATTGGGTGAATCTGTTCGTCCCTTTGACCGTCCTACATGTGCCCTCAGCGAGGTCAAGCCAAGCAGCCATTACACGTGTTGCCTCGCTAAAAATAGAGGCGCACGCTCTCTCTCTCTTTTTAAACACGTGTACAGACGCTCACATTCAAAGTTTGATGAGTTCATTTTATTTTCGTATTACTGCCATCAAGTGAAATCACAGCTAATGCCAAATCATTCTTCAGATCTGCAGTTTTTTAGCATATCACATTGTTTAAACTTCCTGAAACCCTTCTCTCATAAAAATAACTCACAGATGGTGGTTCTGCAGACTGAGAGTGAGTTAAAACCTTGAAGTCTGTGCATGTATATGAGCACACGAGTCTGTTAATTGATGGTTGCAGTATTTAAATGGTTTATGATCCTCTGAAAGGAGAGCGATTTATCCCTGACTGAAGACATAATGTACAGGTATGACTATGGCTGGGTATCGAGTTCGATACTTTTTAGGCACCGACCGAATTGCCTCGATAACATCGAGTATCAAAACAATTCTTGTTGTTCGGCACCAAATTTCGATACCTAAGGGGTTAATCTCGTCAACGTCAGTGAGCAACCCTCTACACACACCTTAGCAATAGAATCGCCATTGGCTAGTCATTTTTTGGGTTACTCGCCAGACTGATATACTATTTTATATATATATATATATATATATAATATATAATTCCACCAATTTAGCTTATCATTGTAAAATGGCACAGCTTTTTTAAATATCTAAATGTACACTCTTAAGATCAGTCAATCAAACATTATATTATGATATTATGATAATCAAGCATTATTTAATGATAGAACTTTAGTAATTAGAACTAAAACTTTATGATTATCATGAATGCATATTTGTCATTTTAGCTGAACTTAGGACTGGTGGTGGTGCTTAAGATGTTGTTGGTCATTCATTGTTTCTGTAAAAAATAATAGATAATAGTAATTATTATTAAAAGATAATCCTACTACTAATTCTACTAATAATTATGACAATATACAACACATGAGTTGCTGGGTTCATGAATGTTAATCCTGTTGTCAGCGTTCGCTCGAACTGATTTGCTGAGATTAAAACAGGGATGAGCGCCATCCAATGAGATTGCCGTGTGTGCATAAGCTCCGCCCACTACTGGAGAAACCTGCATGTCTTCTGCTTGTTCTTAAAATTGGAATAATTCCAGATGAACTCCGTTATATTGACAGGAAAACACAAACAAGAAAATTGTTTACACTTAGCGCGTCGATTTTGAAAATATATCTATGCTAAACTTATACTTGGCATCTAACACACACACACACACACTGGCGAGTAAAATCTAAGAATTTATTAGCCAATGGCTAATGATAGACATTATTTAGTCCCTAAGAGTGAAATATACTCGCATATGCGAGTGATTTACTTGCATTGTAGAGGGTTGGTGAGCCAATAAGCATGCAGCATAATTGGCTGTGGCGAGGCGCCGAGGCATCAAGGTAAAACACTAGTTTACACCGGTTACGCCCAGAGACGTCGTTTACACATGAGGCTGTCCCAATCCCCATAGGTGGAAAAGATCCACCAGGCTCAATGCCAACAGTGGGCAATGCAATATTTCTGACAAGATAATTGCTACCAAGACCAGCACTGTACATCACCTTGTTTGTGTTTTATTACATGAAGTCCATGTGGAGAGTTGACGAGTTCTCTGACTGCTCACTTCAGCCTGAAAGCGCCATTAGCTTTCATCAGTGAGCGGAAATGTGTTCAGCGTTTCTAGTTCTTTGTGAAGATAGCCTAAAGGTTTAAAGTAACTTCTTGGCAGAACACAGCAGGGAGAGAAGATGAATGACGTCTCCACAGCTGCTTCTCAGAACATTTAAGGTGGAATAAGCTCTAAAGTGTTGGAGCAGAAGGCCTTGATCCATCTGACAGAAACCTCGTCTCCAATTCAACTAGTTTGAACATCACAGAGTCTGAAAAACTGCCTCTGCTGATCTTTCGGGTGTGTTTGAGCTCAGTTATACACAACTCTTGCTTATAGGAATATTCCAGTGTTTTTTCAAATGAATTTCTGAGTACCTCTTATATGAGACATTTACCCAGATCATTCAGACTCGACCTTCAGTGAGTACAAATGAACTCAAATGAAACCTTTATTAACAGCTTCAGTAAAGCATTACTAGACGTTAAACCCTCAACTTTGTGTTTTTTTTTATTTATTTTCTATGTTTTATGAAGAAATAACGAGTCTGTTTCTCTTTCCTGAAGGATCTGGGTGGCATGAGTCCACCTCAGAGGAACTGGAAGGGGATTGCGATCGCTCTGCTGGTCATCCTGGTGGTCTGTTCTCTCATCACCATGTCTGTGATCCTCCTCACTCCAGGTACAGCAAACCCCTAATGATGAATTTACAGTTTCCAATTGCTAACACACTAAAATGACATGCACAGCACAATTATTTAAACTGACACACAGAGAGCCTCTTCAAAAGTCAAAAGCAATGCAAAATGGCACTTTTTAAATGCACTGAACACGGTTCTCTGCATAAGACACAACAATCGGACATTAAGTCACATGTTTGCCATTTCAAAACACTGCCGTTCAAAATGACACTCCATGATCTGATTGGCTGATACATGTGTCACCTGACCAAACACCTCAATGCTTAATTGTTAACACTTCAGACTCCTCTTATTTGAGGTTGTATTTATTCCAACGTTAGAACTTTTTAATCGGGAAAGGTCCCCGAGCTGGCACTCGAACTCGGGTCGCCTGAAGCACAACCGCATTACACCTCAAAGCATTGCCTGTACAAGGCTATTGGCTCTGACAGTTAGAAGATATTTAAATAAATGTTGTAATCGTAATAAAAAATATAATTTTATCACTTATACAACGCATATTTATTCAGTGATAGCCATGAAGAAAACGGATAGTAAACCCATAGACCTAACGGTCTTCTCAATCACTAGCTGCGTTTACATGGACACTTATAATCGGATTGACGGCTCAATCGGACTAAAAAACCTTCATGTAAACACCTTAATCGATCCGATTGAGCTCGATCCGAATGAAATTTCGATCCGATTGAAAGGGGTGGTTTATCCCTTTTGTAATCCGATCGAGAGAACATGTAAACACTTGATCGGATTGAAAACCGAAACTGAAAGGACTGCGCATGTGCAATGACGTTAACTAGCGTAATGACGTATGACGCGCGGAACGAGCTGTTCTTCCTGTTGAATAAAGTGTCATATTAATAAGTTTCCCGTCATTCTAAAATTCTCATTTCACTCGCGCGTCTGTGAAGTGAAGCAGGACAACGTCCCACCAGTCCTTGTTTTGGATTCTCATCCACAGACGTCTGGTTTTGGCCGCGGGGAGGGGCATTTTTACTGCGTGATCAATAAGCAGCACGGCAAAGCAGTTAATATGCTCTAAATTATGACCAGAGACGAATTAATATTACGTCTGCTTTTTAAAACAAATAAAGAACCAATAGAGGAGAATATGTATGCGCGAAAAGCGGGAAACTCTGTATATTCGTGCAGTGTGCGCATGTCAAAACATCAGATCCGATTTGAAACTTGTGACATATAAACGCGCACATCAACCCGATTACTTTATTTATCAATCATGTAAACACCTTGTTCGGATTCATCAATCGTATTGATTTCATTCCGATTGTGTCCATGTAAACGTAGCTACTTATACGAACTTCTGGGTAAAGCCCGGCCCCCTTCCGGTTTTATCCGAATACAGATATGATTAATTTTGAGATTGTTACAGATACAGATACAGATATTGGCTCCGCTGCACACCCCTACTACTAACTATCAGTAACTTTGCAACTTCATGTCAACTAACAATCATTAGAGTATAAGAGTGTCCGTTCAATATCAGCTAACACTTTATTCAGATGCTCTCCAACAGACTTTCTGCTGACTATAAGTATCTTTGCAAGTTCAACTTATTCTACTAACCTTAACCTACTGCACCAGTCTACTAATAGTCTAATGAGAGTTAGTTGACATCTACAGTAGTGGCCAAAAGTGATTTCCGGGGGGAATAACTCTACAAGTCTGATGAAACCATCAAAATATGAGGAAGACATTTTATATTTTTTAAATATGTTAAATATGAGGGAAGAACAAAACACTAAACTTGGTTATGGTATTTGTCTGACAAAATTATTTGGCAAAAAAGGCAAATTTCAGCGACAGGTTTTATTTTACTATGCAAAAAATCATATAGAAGAGCAAAAAGCATACATGGACTACAACATAATCCATTATTAATATTTCGTTGGTTCTCTCTTGTGTTCATAATTTCTTTCTATGACAGCCTGGATAAAAATGATGTTGGCACAATTTGGCATGTTTCAGTGCGTTAATCCAAGCACAACTACGCAATATGCTAAACTCTTTAAATAATAATATTTGAATAAAGGGGAAGATGTCAATTTTTCCTAAACTTGACATCACTTTAACCCACTAATATAGTTGCAGATGAATGAGTTAGTTGACATGTAGTTGCAAAGTTACTTATAGTTAGTAGAATGTTTAAAGTGGACTATCGAAACCTCTGCATTGCTAAAGACTTGAGACTGTGTGTTAGTGAATCTGCTGTTTGTTTATGTAAAGTGTGACACCCGTGGCCTTCAGCGGCTCCATTACTGCTCGTGACGCTCGTGTCTGTCTGTGTGTGTGTGTGTGTGTGACAGTGGACACGCTACCGGGCAGTGACACCAAGCTGGCTGTGGAGGATCTTTTCAGTGCAGATTTCAGCGTGCACGACCCTGAAGCTCTCTGGATCAACGGTAAGACAGTATGACCAGAGATCCACACGCATCATTAATTTCTAATGGCTCTCATTCATTAATCATCTGTACACCATCACGAGCTCTTAAGCACAGCTGATCGCAGACGATGATTGATCATTACCGCAGATAAACATTAGAAAACCACCAGGTTGAATAAAAGGAAAACATCTCTGAGCGACATGTTTAGATTCACTGCAAAAATACATTTCCTTTCTTAGATATTTCTACTGGACAAAAATACTTGGCATTCTTAAATCAAGACGCATTTACTTGAGAAGCAAAATTACTTAAGTTAATGAGTCTTGTTTTCTGAAAAATGTGTCAAAATGAAGTGAGTTTGGGCTTAAAACAAGAACAAACATCTGCCAGTGGAGTCAGAAAAAGAATCTTTATTCAGAGGGAAAAACTGTCACATTATGTTCAGTTAGTTTCATTATCATGGACTTACAGTGAGGAAAATAAGTATTTGAACACCCTGCTATTTTGCAAGTTCTCCCACTTAGAAATCATGGAGGGGTCTGAAATCGTCATCGTAGGTGCATGTCCACTGTGAGAGACATAATCTAAAAAAAAAAAAATCCAGAAATCACAATGTATGATTTTTTAACTATTTATTTGTATGATACAGCTGCAAATAAGTATTTGAACACCTGAGAAAATCAATGTTAATATTTGGTACAGTAGCCTTTGTTTGCAATTACAGAGGTCAAACGTTTCCTGTAGTTTTTCACCAGGTTTGCACACACTGCAGGAGGGATTTTGGCCCACTCCTCCACACAGATCTTCTCTAGATCAGTCAGGTTTCTGGGCTGTCGCTGAGAAACACGGAGTTTGAGCTCCCTCCAAAGATTCTCTATTGGGTTTAGGTCTGGAGACTGGCTAGGCCACGCCAGAACCTTGATATGCTTCTTACAGAGCCACTCCTTGGTTATCCTGGCTGTGTGCTTCGGGTCATTGTCATGTTGGAAGACCCAGCCTCGACCCATCTTCAATGCTCTAACTGAGGGAAGGAGGTTGTTCCCCAAAATCTCGCAATACATGGCCCCGGTCATCCTCTCCTTAATACAGTGCAGTCGCCCTGTCCCATGTGCAGAAAAACACCCCCAAAGCATGATGCTACCACCCCCATGCTTCACAGTAGGGATGGTGTTCTTGGGATGGTACTCATCATTCTTCTTCCTCCAAACACGTTTAGTGGAATTATGACCAAAAAGTTCTATTTTGGTCTCATCTGACCACATGACTTTCTCCCATGACTCCTCTGGATCATCCAAATGGTCATTGGCAAACTTAAGACGGGCCTTGACATGTGCTGGTTTAAGCAGGGGAACCTTCCGTGCCATGCATGATTTCAAACCATGACGTCTTAGTGTATTACCAACAGTAACCTTGGAAACGGTGGTCCCAGCTCTTTTCAGGTCATTGACCAGCTCCTCCCGTGTAGTTCTGGGCTGATTTCTCACCTTTCTTAGGATCATTGAGACCCCACGAGGTGAGATCTCGCATGGAGCCCCAGTCCGAGGGAGATTGACAGTCATGTTTAGCTTCTTCCATTTTCTAATGATTGCTCCAACAGTGGACCTTTTTTCACCAAGCTGCTTGGCAATTTCCCCGTAGCCCTTTCCAGCCTTGTGGAGGTGTACAATTTTGTCTCTAGTGTCTTTGGACAGCTCTTTGGTCTTGGCCATGTTAGTAGTTGGATTCTTACTGATTGTATCGGGTGGACAGGTGTCTTTATGCAGCTAACGACCTCAAACAGGTGCATCTAATTTAGGATAATAAATGGAGTGGAGGTGGACATTTTAAAGGCAGACTAACAGGTCTTTGAGGGTCAGAATTCTAGCTGATAGACAGGTGTTCAAATACTTATTTGCAGCTGTATCATACAAATAAATAGTTAAAAAATCATATATTGTGATTTCTGGATTTTTTTTTTTAGATTATGTCTCTCACAGTGGACATGCACCTACGATGACAATTTCAGACCCCTCCATGATTTCCAAGTGGGAGAACTTGCAAAATAGCAGGGTGTTCAAATACTTATTTTCCTCACTGTATCAGTTCATATGTGTCAGCTGTGTTCTGTTAATCATCCTAATTTGTGTTTGCTATATAAGTTGGTCCCTCACATTCATTCTCTGTCCGATCACTGTTATATGCACTGCAAAAAAAAAAAAAAAATGCAAAAAAAAAAATATAATAATAATATGCTTTTCTTACTCAGTATTTTTGTCTTGTTTCCAGTCCAAGAATAAAAAAATTCTTAAATCAAGATGCATTTACTGGATGAGTAAAATGACAAAAGATATTATGTCCTTTTTTCCGGGGGAATTAATTAAAATTAAGTGAGTTGATGCTTAAAAAAAGACACCCATGCTAAAGTTGACTAAAAAGAGGAATAAAAAATCATCTTTTGGAAACTGAACTTAATGCCTTAATTTAAAAAATTAGGAAAAATCCAACCTTTAAGGACACCAATTTTCTTTGGTGTATTGCAAATCAAACTAGCTATTAGGCTAACTGAAATAAAACCATGCCAATCTCTAGGTATGGTGAAGGCTATGTGATGATGTGGGGCTATTTTAATTCCAAAGGCCAAGGGAACTTTATCAGGATGCATAGTATCCTAAAAAAAAAATACTTAAAAATAAAAATCTGCCTGCCTCTATGGGAATTTAACATAGGGGTGTCCAAACTTATGCACCCTGTATTTTAAGGAAGAACATTTATTTATTTACGATACATTATTCATTCACAAAGAAAATTGGTGTCCTTAAAGGTTGGATTTTTCCTAATTTTTTTAATTAAGGCATTAAGTTCAGTTTCCAAAAGATGATTTTTTATTCCTCTTTTTAGTCAACTTTAGTATGGGTGTCTAAACTTATGCATAGCACTGTATCTGCCAATGGGGTAAGAAAAATAATCTTAATTCCAACAGGAACAGGATTATTTTTCTTACCCCATTGGAAGGTAATTTTTCTTATTTTACACAAAAACTCACTTAATTTGTATTTATTTCCCCAGAAAACAAGACTAAATATCTAATGTAATTTTACTACTTTAGTAAATGCATCTTGATGTAAGAAATGTTTGATATTTGGACTGGAATATCAGACTCCATTAGCAGATATTTTTACTTGTTTTAAGCCTAAACTCACTTCATTTTGACAAATTTTTCAGAAAACAAAACTTAATATCTAAAGTCATTTGCTTCTCTAGTAAATGTCTCGATTAAGAATGTATTTTGTCTTGTTTTCCTTAACAAATATCTAAGAAAGAAAATCAAATACAGTGGCAAATAAAAGCACTTGTATCAAGTTGTTCCTCAGTGTTTCTGTCTTGTTTTCCAGTACAAATATCTAAACATTCTTAAATCAAGAAACATTTACTGGAGAAGCAAAATGACTGAAGAATGTTTAGTATTTTGTCTTGTTTCCAGTACAAATATCTAAGAAAGAAAATCCATTTTTGCAGTGCAGTCAGATCGCGAATGCCAATTTCAGCAGCTCTGACCGTTTTTGTATTCAGTTCGGATCCGTCAGTTTATTAATATATCATTTTAATACCATATTTAGTGTTTTGACAGTAAGCTTTGCTCAAACAACAACAACAACAACAACAAGCATTTTAAAATGTTCCTTATTTATCACAGCACGGTGAGGCTGTTAGGGCTGGGCGGCATATTGAGTTTGTACGATATATATTGAAATATTTGTATAAACTATATAGGATGAGGCAATACCATTCATATCGATATACAGCAGCTTAATATTACGAGCGGAGGACAGAGAGTGAGCTCCTGTGCGGAAAGTGCATAATCCAATTTGTCCTAAACGTGAGACATGCTGTATATTCAGGGCTTCAAAATAACTTAACATGGTTTGCCCCGACAGATACTCGTGCGCTTTAATGCGTTTGAGATGTGTTTTCCTCAGTGCATAACTTAACATAATTTCACAGGTATATTTTCCGTCTGTAAATGCTAAATAGTCATGCAGATATTTCCATCTTGCTGTCAGGAGTGGATGAGCCTAATGCAGGCTGGTCTCCGCTAAACTTCACAGAGTTCAGGGAAAGAGCGCTGGCGTGTCTATAGTGATGGAGTCGTCCAATCTCGGCTAAAATACTGAGATTATACACTGCCTTTCAAAAGTTTGGGATCGGTACGATTTGTAAATGTTTTTAAAAGAAGTCTCTTCTGCTCACCAAGGCTGCATTTATTTGAATATATTGTAACATGTAATTTATTCCTGTGATTTAAAGCTGAATTTTCAGCATCATTACTCCAGTCTTCAGTGTCACATGATCCTTCAGAAATCATTCTAATATGATGATTTGATGCTCAAAAAACATTTATGATTATTATCAATGTTGAAATCAGTTGTGTACAGTTTTTTGGGGGATTCTTTGAATATAAAGTTCAAAAGAACATCATTTATTTGAAATGGAATCTTTTATAACACTATAAATGTCCTTACTGTCACTTTTGATCAATTTAATGCGTCCTTGCTGAATAAACATTATTTTCTTTCCCCAAAAAAACAAACAATCTGTACTGACACCAAACTTTTGAACAGTAGTGTATAATTGTACAAAATATTTCTTTTTTTTTTTTTTTAAATGCTTCTTTTTTTCTTTTTTTACTTTCTATTCATCTAAGAATCCTGATTCTTTTTTATTTTTATTTTATTTTTTACATTGATAATAATCATAAATGTTTCTTGGGCATCAAATCCTCATATTAGAATGATTTGTGAAGGATCATGTGACACTGAAGACTGGAGTAATGATGCTGAAAATTCAGCTTTGATCACAGGAATAAATTATACTTTACTAGATATTCACATAGAAAAGAGTGATTTTTAAATTGTACAAATATTTCACAATATCACTGTTTTGCTGTATTTTTGATAACATAAGTGCAGCCTTGGTGAGCAGAAGAGACTTTTTTCAAAAACATTTTCAAAATCTTATGGACAGTTATAAAATAAATAAAACAGTTATTTAAAATTTTGATAATATTTCTAATAATATAATAATTTAAAAAAATATATATATATTTTTTTGTATTTTTAATCAAATGAATGCAGCCTTCGTGAGCAGAAGAGATTGCTTTTAAAAGCATAAAAAAACGGCAGTGTATATTATACAGTGCTATGCATAAGTTTAGACACCCATACTAAAGCTGACTAAAAAGAGGAATAAAAAATCATCTTTTGGAAATTGAACTTAATGCCTTAATTAAAAAAAATTGGAAAAATCCAACCTTTAAGGACACCAATTTTCTTTGTGAATGAATAATGTATCGTAAATAAATAAATGTTCTTCCTTAAAATACATGGTGCATAAGTCTGGACACCCCTATGTTAAATTCCCATAGAGGCAGGCAGATTTCTATTTTTAAAGGCCAGTTACTTCATGGATCCAGGATACTATGCATCCTGATAAAGTTCCCTTGGCCTTTGGAATTAAAATAGCCCCACATCATCACATAGCCTTCACCATACCTAGAGATTGGCATGGTTTTATTTCAGTTAGCCTAAAAGCTAGTTTGATTTGCATTGAGAGATGATCTTATGGAAAGTACCCCATGCCAATCTCTAGGTATGGTGAAGGCTATGTGATGATGTGGGGCTATTTTAATTCCAAAGGCCAAGGGAACATTATCAGGATGCATAGAATCCTGGATCCATGAAGTAACTGGCCTTTAAAAATAGAAATCTGCCTGCCTCTATGGGAATTTAACATAGGGGTGTCCAAACTTATGCACCCTGTATTTTAAGGAAGAACATTTATTTATTTACGATACATTATTCATTCACAAAGAAAATTGGTGTCCTTAAAGGTTGGATTTTTCCTAATTTTTTAAATTAAGGCATTAAGTTCAATTTCCAAAAGATGATTTTTTATTCCTCTTTTTAGTCAACTTTAGTATGGGTGTCTAAACTTATGCATAGCACTGTATATCACTATTTTGCCCAAATATACCGAGATGTGATTTTGTCTTTATCGCACAGCCTTATGAGGCTGTGAGTGGACAGTGTGTCATGCATCTTCCCGTTACAGCTCATTACTGATCAACAAGACTTATTCCTATAGTGTTTCCTGCATCATAAGAATCAATGAGACGAGGAAGAACTATTCGGGCCAGCCTATAGGAAATCAACGTGCGTGAATAATCCAGAAGCACGTGAAGTGACGTGTCTTTGAGAACTTGACATTTCAGTTCCTTGAATACCATCTAGCGACTCTTAAAATATTTTTTCTATATCGGGCATCACAGGCGTTGGCGGTTTGTGTGTGTCTGTGTGTGTGAGGAAGTATCTAGATGTGGTAGTTGCTATGGTAACAGGAATAGGGAAGGATCACTCAGGTCTTACACTGGCAGCAGCAGCAGCATGAATATTTCATTGTGTGTGTTTGTGTGTGTGTGTGTGTGATGCAGTTGAGCTTCCAGACAAACCCATGCTTATCAGAGTCCTGCAGTCACTCCGGTCCTCAGCTTAACGCTGTTCTTCAGTGTCTCGGACACGGACGCGATGCAGCTGATCTGATGTGACCCTGAGAGCCGAGCGTCTGTGTGTAGATCGTCCTCTAGCGAGCGCTTGTGTGAACGTGCAGCGCATGAACCACAGAACGAGTCCACGCATCACATCAGCACAAGAGAATAAATATTTCACAGCAGCATTTCTCCAAACGGTTTCAAGAGCAGCGACTTTCTCAGCTTTACTGTTTTTCGATAATCACTGATGACATCATAGGCATCGGGAGATCTAATAGGCTGGACTCACACTAATGCACAGATATATATTGACACATCAGATGTTTTGTCCTGTCTGTCTAATTCCTTAAATGAACAATGTTTACTCTTTCTCCGTGTCACCTGGGCTGAGAAATCTCATTTTTCGTCAGATTTCGTGAAAACCACAGATTGTACTTCCGCTTTTTTGTATCCCTTCCCACGGACCGTCGGATCGTCAGAGGGTTATTAACAGAGCAGTTTTTCTGTTCTTATTAAGAGTAGCTTTATCACTGAAAACGTTATCGTACTTTGTCAAGTCTTTAAACAGCATTATGGTACAAATGGAGAACTATGGCAACAGCTTTCTTTCAGGTTTTGTCCTCCTTTTGGCCCAAAGCACTGTTCATAGTCATCCTCTTTGAAATGCTGACTACAAACTCAGAGGGTTTTCAGATTGTCCGTTGTGTCATTCTCTCCATATTTATGATTATTTTCAGCTAGTCAACAGACTCGACACTGTTGTGACTAGGGATGTCCCGATCCGATCCACGTCATCGGTATCGTGCCGATACTGGCATATGATCCGATACCTATCCAACACAAACCATGGGAAAATCTAGCTTAAAGAATTAAAGAAAAAATTCTGTCCGTGAGAGAGCGGCACGAGGCCGGTGGCGTAATTACTGATGAGCGACACCTGCGCGACGCACCGGCCTCGTGTCTCTCACGGAGGAGCGGAAGCATAAAGGAGGAGCGACGACAGTGAAGAGCGAGAGAGGACAGGCCTGGAGTTATGTTGTGGGTTTTTGTTTTATTATGTCGCCGGTTCCCGCCTCCTTCTTCCTTCCCGGGTTTCAGCACCAGTGTAACGCAGCTCGTTGTTATGGGAAGAAGGAGGCGGGAACCGGCGAACATTTAAAGACTTTAATGACATAAAATAAATGTGTGTGTGTGAGAGAGAGAGAGAGAGAGAGAGAGAGTAACAAATCCCTCATACCTCTGTATGGAATTTTGTGTGTGTGTGTGAGAGAGAGAGAGAGAGAGAGAGAGAGTACCTGTATTTTTATTTTATTTTTTAAGGGTGGCAGTCTTTCATAATCAACTGTTGTTGTGGACTATATACTGGAGAAGTATTTGTTCTCTATTTGAGTGAGATGTTTTTATGTGGCTAATTGAGCAAAGTGCTTCCGTATATTTTATTATTATTAGTATTAGTTCAAGAATAAAATAAAAATATCGGATTGATATCGGTATCGGCAAATAGCCAAAGCTGCGGCATCGGTATCGGAAGTGAAAAAGTGGTATCGGGACATCCCTAACTAAAAGTTTGCTAAGAAGTATTTCCTACTAAAACTAGCTGGTATTTGACTCTGTTCAGGCGTATCCATAGCGGACTGTGACGGCACCATGTCCACTGCATTATGGTTGTTGAAGCTTTAAAGCTAAGTTTTATTGAAAGCCCATTCTGTCAGTGGTGAAATACCACTTTAAGACATAACTGACTTTTTACATTAATCTCGCATCATAAAAGCATTTTGAGATGCAAGTGCATTCAACCACTTACAGTCGCACACAGCCGTATGCCGCAAGCATTCGAAAGCAGTTTGACAAAAAAAAAAAAAGGTCAGAAAAATACCTTTTTACAATTAGCCTTTTAAACAAATGTTTTTATGTTTATGCATTATTTAGCAGTAGCTATTTTATGGGCCTTTAGCAGCCCTACATCCGCTCCTAAGATTGCCTTTAGCTTGCTTGGCAATCCAGAAACCTTCTGATAGCAATAGGCCTTTTAAAGATCTCCTTCACTTTAGCATGTTTTCATTGTTCAAGCTTTAAACATTCAAGCATGAAATTCTAGTAGAGCCCAAAAACAAAATCAAGACTTTGAAAAAGTCAAGTCACCTTTATTTATATAGCGCTTTTTACAATACAGACTGTATCAAAGCAGCTTCACAGTGATAACATGAAAATAATACAAGAAAGTTTGTTTCTAGAAGAAAATTGCGTTATCGTCCACCTTAAGGCAGATCAATAATATTGTTGAATATTTAATCTCCCTAGCTAAGCAAGCCAAAAGCCAAGGCAACAGTGGCAAGGAACCAAAACTCCATCAGTGACAGAATGGAGAAAAAAAAACTTGTGAGAACCCAGACTCAGTCGCTCAGTTCTCCTCTGGCCACGAGCGAACAGTGTATGATTATGATCCAGGCAGCATTACAGGTCAGAAGTCAGATTGGATCAGAACATTCAGAATATTTATCCAGTTCCGTCTGGTTGGAAGTCGGAGTCATCAAGTCGGTATGGAGACGAGTTTGTTGAGGATCAGTGCCGATGGCTGTGGTGTCGATGAGGCCTTCACAGGGCTGATGAGGCTGGCACTTCTGGGATGCGTCGTGGACGTGTGCAGGCGCAGGTCCACCATCTGATCGGGATACGGCCCGGATCCGGCTGACTTCAGTAAACAGGGGAGGGACTGGTTGACACTTCAGGGATGCGTCGTGGATGAGTCCAGGCACAGGTCCACCATCTGATCTGGATCCGGCCCGGATCCGGCTGACTTCAGTAAACCTCGGAATAAACAGAAAGACTAACCTTAGCGTAGATGCCATTCTTCTTATGTTGTAACGAGTGGTGTTATAGGAAGTGTCCCCTGTTCCGGCTGACCTAATCTATGCAGCCTAATAATCAATTAACTGATTTGAATAATAGAAATGTAATGTTCTATATGAATGGCAGGTAAAAGAGATGTGTTTTTAGTCTAGATTTGAACTGACAGAGTGTGTCTGCTTCCTGGACAATGTTAGGAAGACTGTTCCAGAGTTTTGGTGCTAAATAGGAAAAGGATCTTCCGCCAGCAGTCGATTTTGATATTCTAGGTATTATCAACCGGCCAGAATTTTGAGATCGCAATAGACGTGAAGGACTATAATGCGTTAAGAGCTCGCTCAAGTACTGCGGAGCTAAACCATTCAGTGCTTTGTAAGTAGTCAGCAATATTTTAACATTTATACAATGTTTAATAGGGAGCCAATGCAGTGTTGACAGAACCAGGCTAATACGGTCATACTTTCTTGTTGTAGTAAGAACTCGAGCTGCTGCGTTTTGGACCAGCTGTAGTTTGTTTATTAAGCGTGCAGGGCAACCACCCAGTAGAGCATTACAATAATCTAGCCTTGAGGTCATGAACGCATGAACTAAGGGTGTTTCTCAATATGCGTTCTTCAGCGATCTTGCGTCCTTGTGTTCTCGTTTTACGTCATCATTAACCGTCGAAGTTCAGACCCAATTCTCAAGAACGCAAGTACAGAGGACGCATGAAAGAACCCGGATGTGTTCTTGATACCGAGGATGCATCGAATGCAGACTTGAGCTAGTACTCGCCTGGTGTCCCAGAAGTCATTGCGGCCGGTTCCGAGTTCGTTCTTCCAAGGAAGCTTGGCAAGACTGGTCTCCACGAGAACACAAGTCCGTTCTCTGCGTTCTTGGAATTGAGAAACAGCCTAACTGTTCCGCATTTGTCATTGAAAGCATATGTCGTAATTTAGATATATTTTTAAGATGGAAGAATGCGGTTTTACAGATGCTAGAAACGTGGCTTTCAAATGAAAGATTGGTGTCAAAGAGCACACACACACACACACACACCCAGGTTCCTAACCGACGACGAGGATTTGACAGAGCAGCCATCAAGTGTGAGACAGTATTCTAGGTTAGTACGTGCTGAGGTTTTTTACCCAATAATTAGAAACTCTGTTTTGTCAAAATTAAGTAGTAGGAACTTACTAGTCATCCACATTTTTATATCAAAGTGAAAAAAGGCATAATAGATCCTCTTTAAATCAGAGTTTCACAGTCTTCCAGACGCTTTCTGCTTTCAACAGTCAGTGTTTTGTTCTGGTTTTGTGTTTGCTACTGAGAGATCTATTACTCTATTTTACGTGTCGTCTGCTTTTCCTCACTGCAGCTCTGCAAGAGTCTCAGACCGGAAATTTACCTTTACAACCGTCAAGCAGCTCATAAATGTGAATGACTGACCGTGAAACGGATGAACAGTCCTGCTTTACTTTCAGCCTGTTTATCTGAAGTGTAAGATAGATCAGGACACAAGCTAGAGCACCAGGTGAAAGAGAAAGAGAACACGAAAAAATATCTGCAAATGGGGTCAAAAAAATGATCTTGTTTTCACTTTGAATCAACCCCGCTGGCAGATATTTGTCTTGATCACAGATAGGATATGTTGACTAACTCCTTTTTTTAACTCTTTATCAGACTCTGAGGTTATCTACAAAAACCACGATGGACATGTGATCAGGTTTAACATCCTCACGAACCAGACTGAGGTCGTGCTGAAGAACGTCACGTTTGTGAGTAAATATTATCTATACAGTAGTGGGCTAAAGTGATATCTGGCCTAGGAAAATGAACATCTTCAGCCATTATTCAAGTATTATTCACAATTTGTTAAATATTTTGTTGTCAGATTGCGTAGTTGTGCTTGGATAGTTTTATTTGTGATGATGAAACAGATTGAGCCGATATAATTTTGATCAAGGCTGTCATAAAATGAACACATTCAAAAATAAGAGAGAACCAGTGGAATATTAATAACTTGTGTTGTGGTTAATGTATGCTTGGTAACACTTTAATTTAGGGTTCAATTCTCACTATTAACTAGTTGCTTATTATCATGCTTATTACTAGGATATTAGCTGCTCTAACTATTAATAAGCAGTAATTAGGAGTTTATTGATGCAAAAGTCATAGTTAATAGAGAGAATTGGACCCCAATACAAAGTTTTTCTATGCATTTTTGTTCTGCATAGTTTTGCATTTGGCCAAATAAACTATTTACTAATGTAGAAACACTGGCTGAACATACAATTGAGCTCAAAAGTTAACAGACACCTTGCACAATTTGCAAAATGTTAATATTTGTTTTTAAAAAGCCTGTAGTTTTGGGGATATGAATGTTTATGATCCTGTGCAGTAGTGAGGATGACATCCATGTTTTCTTCTTTTTTCCAGGACACTTTTAAAGCCACCAAATACTCTTTAAGCCCGGACATGAAGTATGTGCTTTTCGCCTACAATGTTAAACAGGTGTGTGATGTTTTCATGAATTTAACAGATGTTTTATGAAGCTTTGCATTTCTTAAGGGGTCCTATTATGCTTTTTTCCATACTCATCTTTCTTTAGAGAGTAATGTTGTGGTTTGACCATGAAAAAGCTAATATCTTAATTAATTTAGCTTCTCCGGTAAATTTATCTTGATTTAAGAATGTTTAGATACTGGAAAACTAGACAAAAATACTGAGCAAGACATTTATTTTTTTTCTGCGCACAAACTCTCATTTTAGTAACATGGTTTATTTATGCGTTTAAAAATGGGATTGTGTTTAGTTAAGTCATTTGAGCTTTCCTGAAGGTGGTTTTGGTTAATCTTTGTTGTTGTTTGTGCAGGTTTACCGGCACTCATTCACGGCGTCCTACATCATATACAACATTCACACCAGGTGGAGTAAGATCTGTTATTGATCTCACAGATGTTCAGAGAATACAGTCAATCAAATTCAGTGTTTAAACATGCCTTTCCTGCACCAGATGTTCTTGGGTAAACAATGTGAAATGCGCTGAAAAGTATGTCATTAATTAAGTCCTTATGAGAGAGGAGGAGCGTCAGATATGACTTACGCTTTGAACATGCGGCTGTGATGTTGAACAGCTCAATGGTTCAATAACTGTGTAAAATTAATCAGTTATGAAATGAGTTTAGTTTTAGCTATAAGCAGACATAGAAGACAATAGTGTCATTATTCATCTCAGTTCAGTTCAGCTTTCATCCGATAGGGCTGCAACTTATTATAAAAACAATGTTATTCATATGCGCATTTATGTCACAAGATTAAAATCAGATTTTATATTTTAACATGCGCACAATGCATGAATATAGAGTTTCCTGCTGTTTGTAAATACTAGCCATCATCCTGACATCACTTCTTTTCTTTGTTTTAAGAAGTAGACTAAACTCGTTAGTTCACCCAAAACTGAAAATTCTGTCAGTAATCACTCTCCCTCATGTCATTCCAAACCCGTAAGACTTTCGTTCATCCTCGGAACGCAAATGAAGATCTTTTTAATGAAATCTGAGAGATTTCTGTCCCTCCATTGACAGGCTACACAACTACCACTTTCAAGCCCCGGAAAGGTAGTAAAGACATCATAAAAGTAATCCATGTGACTCCAGTGGTTTAACGTTAATTTTATGAAGCGACTCGAGTGGTTTGTTTGTGCAAAAGAAACATAATCTACCACTTTATTTACAAAATATTCATCTCCAACGCACGTTCAGGAGAGCACCAGGAAGCATGCGTGTTGTTGAGAGTAGAAGTTGTTGCATCTACTGCAGCAGAAATGTAAAAGCTGTTGTTATAATGCCAATTTGAATGTTGTCGTGTGTGTGTGTGTGTGTGTGTGTAGGGAGGTATTGCAGCTGGACCCTCCAGAGGTGTTGAACTCTAAACTGCAGCATGCGGAGTGGGGCGTTCAGGGCCAGCAACTGGTGAGATCAACTTTTACTATCAACCAAGGCTATGGGCCCTATCTTGCACCCAGCGCAATTGACTTTGTACACCGCATGTATCATTCCTATTTTGCACCCGACGCACAGCGGACTTTTCCCCCCACAGACGCTGGCGGTAAATTAGGGAATGAACTTGCGCTCCCGGGGTCGGTTCAGCGAAGAGAGGAGGCGTGTTCCGGCGCAAACGTTCCCTGGTGCTATTTTGCAGTTTCAGAAAACAATTCCGCCACAGACCAGGAGAAACTTAGTCTAAAGTCAGTGGCGCGTTCAGATGCTATTTTAAGGGCGCATGCTTGGCCATAAACTTTGCTTCTCTCATCTACACAGACGCAGCAGTTTTCATTTTTGCAAACCATACATAATTACAAGGAAAAATATTCCACACTAGGGAAATCATTGTGGTGTCCATGAAGATGTGAAAAAATAGGCATAAATCTAGCTTACACATTTACCCAAATTATCATACGCCTGTTTAACCGAAGCTAATTTGGGTGTGTTTCTCCATCCCCAATGTCACTTCTCTGTGTTTTACGGCCCTGATGAGAACGTCGGTCTCCTCGGCTGTGAACCGCTCCTGGCAAATCCGCCGTTATAATAGCAATCCGCCATGGAACAAGCGCGCCTGCTCTTAAAGGGAATGTGAGATGATGATCTGATTGGTTTATTTCACGTTACGCCCAAACCACACCTATGAGTAATGAAGCTACTTCAGACCAACACATTCTAGATTTGCGATCTAGAGTCATTTATCCCGCCGGTATAATAGCAACAGCGCCCGAGATCCGCCCACAAAGTTATGCGTTTCATGTTTGATACTTGCGTTTCAGATCGTTAAAATAGGGCCCATTAACTATAGTTGCGTCCGAAAACGCATATTCTCTTGATATGGTACTTATTTTGAATGATTACATACTTTTGCGAGTGCTAAAAAAGTATGTTCAATCCGGACGTACTACATTCGCCATGTTGCTATAGTCAGTGTTGGGGATAGTTACTTTTAACTGTAATGCGTTACAATATTGCGTTACTCCCTAAAAAAGTTACTTTTTCTCACCTGGGCTGGGCTTGCTTGTTTAACAAAAGGCAAATGTGACCAACAGTGAAATTAATAAAGCCTCTGGCTGAAAAAAAATGCTAATTCAGAGGGCTGTAACAAACCTTTCAGCTGTGTTTATATTCTGGATCGCAGAAGAAGAAAGTTCAATACTTACTTCAGCATTAAAAACAAAAAAATGAAACGTCATTTTTGCTCATTCGTGTGTTTAAATTGGATTTTCAAAGGTCAGCAGCATTATTGCAGGTTTGCATCTCACTGTTTTTATTCATTTTGAGGAATACTGAATCTGTTGTGCAAGTGAGACGAGTAAATGAATGCTCACATTTAGTCTAGAACTACAAGACAGGAGAGCTCTTATTTGAAAAAGTAGCTCAGATATTTTATTGTACATTTAAAAAGTAGAAGGTCATCCGGGGACTTTTCGCCTACTCTTTTATTGTACTGTGAATTCTGACATTTTGTCACACACATATAGTAGGGAAATATGTGATTTCAGACGCAGCCCATTTCTTGAATAACGGGGGGGTGGGGGGGTGGGGGGGGGGGGGTGCTGAGTGCTGTTAGACCATTGAGGCAAACCAGCCTGAAAATGTCATTTTAAACTTTCTATCATCTTAACAACAAACCGAGCGATGTATAATGGAGCAGAGTAGCATCAAGAATATCAAATATTGTGGGGACATTATTGTTTATCGATATCTGTGGTGGTTAATGGCCCTGCTATCAACATTTACTGCTTACCTCCAGACACTCAGACACTCCTTAAACAGTTGAGCTGTTGATTTCAGAGAGACAATCTGTAACACTAAATGTGTTAACAGCCAGCTAGTGTTTCCTTGTTGTTCTTTGATTTGTTGTTTCAAATAATTTCTACATTGTGTGCGTATCATATCATATTCATATTTACAGCAGATCAAACTCGGCTCACGTGTCTATAAGCAGCGTGTCACGTTCAATAACACTAAATTAAAAACCAGTCGAGTTTAAGTCATGTTTTAGTATTTTGAGTTGGACTTCCAGTCATTTTCTGTAAGTGTGAAACGGTACAGTGCACGATCGAGATTCGCTTTTTAAATGTCTTCTGTGTGTGTGTGTGTGTAGGTGTACATATTTGAGAATAATATTTACTATCAGTCGGACGTCAGGAGTAACTCGCTGAGATTGACCTCATCTGGGAAGGAGGGCATCATCTATAACGGCATTGCTGATTGGCTCTATGAAGGTGAGACTTTGCTCTGTTATATGATGATTTAAGGAATATATGACAAGATGATGATGATTAGAGCTGCACCATTTTTGACAAATTGAGAATCACAATTTTTTTGTTTAAAATAGAGATCACAATTCTCCCACGATTCTGAATATACAACTAAAAAAAAACTAAAAATATATAATTAACTAGAGGTTCAAAATGTTACTAGAGATGAAAAAATGTTAATTGCTGCAGTTTATTTAAAAATATTCAATTAAATTGAATACTTTTAAAAATTTCAATGACTCATAAAGGCTTGTTTTATTACTGGTTGAGTCAGCATTTTTGAACAAATATTCTGAATAAATGATTCAATGACAAATACATTTTTTTTAAGTCGCCACCTACTGGTGTAGTGATGTAATTGATACAATCTTTATTTAAAGCGTCAAGTTACTTTCAAACGGTGATTTACTATATTTTGAGCACTACTGTAGACATCAGTGTTTATATCCGAACTATAAACTTTTATCCAGTACTTCTGTGATAAATAATATGAATTATTGTAACCGAAATAATGATACTGTGTGGGTGAAAAGACTGTGTGCGAAGCTGTTTCATACCTAAACCAGGCACAGCGTTATGACGGGCCTAGGACCACCCACTTTTCAACAGGCCCACCCAAAACTTTTCTTCAAAAATAAAATAAACTTTTAATATATTTAAATTTTGTCAAGAATTGGTCAAAAATCAGCCAATAAGCTCATAATTTGTGCTAAAATAGTCTAAATGTTTAGTTTTCAAAGTCGTTCTCCCTATTATAAACGAAGAATTTATTTAATCAAGCTCTAAATACGGCTCGTTGTGGATCCTATGGGGCGAGGTGACGTCACCTAGCACTAGTCGAGTTTTCAAAACAAATTTTAAAAGCTGGTTATGTCTATTTTGATGTTTCTGCGCAACTTCAGCAGACAGTGAGGTTCGGGATCGGATGTTAGCTGTCGTAGTAGCCTATAGGCTACATTTTAATGCATCTTCTATGTATAATAAGCCAAGCTCAGTCTGTTGTTAAATGGAATCGAAAGAAATGAATGTCGTCAAACAGGTCTATTGCCACTTATGACCGGATTTGATTGAAACTGTCGGGCAGTGTTGTTGATCTGCATTGTTGAAAACTTAAAACAATTGTGAAATATTCAGCTTCATGTTATACGAGCGGAACTAAACTATGTTTTGGGGAAATATTAGATTCCTGACCACTTTTACAGTCTATAGGCCTTATGTCTATAGAGAGATGCGCTAAAGCACAGCCAGGGATGATGCGTAATGGAGATTACATAGCGCTCTTCTTTGGCCAGAACCAAGGAGAGCGATCGCGGATAGGGTCCGTCCTATGCACCGAAACTTTTTAAAATGCAACAAAATATTTAAAGAGCATCAAGCTATTAAAATCTCTATTATGTAAGCACAGATAATATAACAGTATATTAGTCAGGCATTTTTATTAGGTTAAACAGTGATTTGATAACGTTTTTAATTTACGGCCCACCCACAATTGGTCTGGCCCATCCAAACCTGGAATCCTGGCGCCGTGCCTGACCTAAACATGACACCTTCTCTCTCTGGATCAGCAGATTTGAATGTTCGCTGTGATCCCACTTGTCAAAGATTTAACAGACACAGCCGAATCGCTGTCATATCGGAATATGATCACGTGTCTGAATCAAGATTGCGATCTATTAATGATTAATCGTGCAGCTCTAATAATGATGCATGTTTCGTCTGGTGCGATGAAGATGAGTGACGTGATGCTCAGGTGTTTGTGTTTGACTCCAGTGTGAGATCTCATACATAACAGATAACTGAACCTATTGTAAAAGACCCAACTGACCAATTGCAATTACCACAAACACGCATGTTCAGAGGAGGTCCTGCACACGCATGTGGCACACTGGTGGTCACCTGACGGCGAGCGCCTGGCGTTTCTGGTCCTGAATGACAGTCTGGTGCCAAACATGGTGTTGCCCTCTTTCACTGGCTCTACGTACCCGAAAGGCAAACAGTACCCGTATCCGAAGGTGAGTTTGACCTTCACGTTCTCATGCTCAGATATATTACCCAGCGGGGTGAGGATAGTGAAGACACGGCATTATTTATAAGGAAATAATAGGGCTTTTCACACTGCGCTGATTCCTGGGTTATTGTCATTATAAACCCTGCTTTTGACCCTGGGTAGAGGAATGTTTCAAACTTGTAATTTAGACACTCCAGAGCAGGATTTTTTTACATGATAAAAAAAAGTGTCATTCTCCGAGACGCAATTTCACAAACTGCGTGAGTGTTCAGCGCTGCTGCGTCTTCTCTCTCTCTGGCTCTCAAAATGGGTTGCACAAGGCAAGTGTCAATACCACACTCTCGCGTTCAGGAGTCGGGACATGACGGAATTGTCCCTTGCACAATCGGGCCAGCATTGCATCGTAACTAAAGTTGATCATTTTCACCCCTTTTTAAATCTTATCAGTTTAAACATTCAAGCGATTTTAAACTATTCAGTACTCGAGCGCTCTCAGAGATGTTTTTCTCTGCGTGCATTCATATAGTAAAGCCGCCTCACAAACAGCTTGTGAGTAACAAAAGTTATTTTTCGAGGATTATATCGCTTTAATGGGGGGAGAAACACGCACAATTGTGTAAAAATTCCGGTCGTGGTTAGTATACTCGTAAACACAGTTGGTTATGTCTTAAAGGGACGGTTCAGAGTGAAATCAACCTAGGGTCCTTTGCACCATGACCTCGAGCCAAACACCCCCCAGAAGCCTTTATTCCCTTGGTTGAACATTATTAAAGTTAGAGCTTATTTAGAGATATCAGCCGGATGGTTTAGTGCAGGCGCTAATGGATCCAAGGCTGTATCTGGTAAATTACCGCACTAATAAATGCCCAGAATGGCACCAAACTTCTACAGTAGTACAAATAGGTTCTGTACTCATAAAACGAGGCATTGGAAAGTTTGTAAGTACATCAGGAGTTTATTTAAATAACACTTGCCTGATGGCTCATGCTACCGCTAACCCGGACGCCGACGTCACTTCAGTGGTTTGGGAAAAGCACATAAAAGTCCTGCAGAAAGCGATGCATAAGGATGTAGTGCTTTTGACTATAAATAGACATGGTTGAGGGTTAGTTGCATGTAATTATGCATAATTTACTGTTAACACTATGGTAAGTACATGTAACATATGTAAAATAAAGTGTTATCCCAATTTGTTTTGTCACCTGTCCTTGGTGAAAAAATGGAATTGTTTTTGTTCTTGATGTTTTTTTAAATTAGTGCTCCAAAATAAAAGTTTGTGTTTACATAATATATTTGTGTGTATTTTGTATATATAAATACACACATGCATGTATATATTTAAGAAAGATGTGTTATTTATATATAAAATATTTTTTTTTGTATATAATATGAATTATGTATAAATATATATACAGTATATACATGCAAATATTTTCTTAATAGATGCATGCATATGTGTGTATTTATATATACAAAATAATTATACACAATACACACACACATATATTATGCAAACACAAACTTTTATTTTGGATGTGATTAATCATTGCCCAGCACTATTTTACATGTAAGTGTTGACGTGTGTTGTGTTTGCAGGCTGGCCAACCCAATCCAGTGGTCAAACTATTTGTAGTCAACTTGTACGGACCGACACACACGCTAGAACTCACACCACCAGATGAACTGAAGCTCAGGTATAGTGTTAGTGTGTTAGTGTCTGTGATGGAGGCTGGAGCGGGTGTGTTAGTGTGTCTCTGTGTCTGTAGGGAACACTACGTGGTGATGGTGAAGTGGATCAGTAAGACCAAGACAGCGGTGCGCTGGTTAAACCGAGCGCAGAACGTCTCAGTTCTGACCGTCTGTGACTCTACCACTGGAGCCTGCATCAAGGTACACACACATGTTCACTCACACACGGGCACACTACTCACACATTTATTTACATACACACTCGCACAAGCACTCACACAGTCACACACACATGTACTCACACACGCACAAACACATGTACTCGCACAAGCACTCGTATGCACACACACAAGCACTCACACATGCACACGCAAAACACACACGTACTCATACACACACACATAAGCACTCGCATGCACGCACACACTCGTACACATGTACTCGCACAAGCATTCACATGCACAAGTGCATGCACACACACACACACACAAAAGCACTCACACACAAAAGCACTCACACATGCACTCGCACACATGTACTCACACACGCACAAACAACATGTACTCGCACACGCACTCACACATGCACATGCACACACACAAGCACTGACACATGCACATGCACACACACAAGCACTCACACATGCACATGCACAAGCACTCACACATGCACACCCACACAAGCACTCACACATGCACACACACAAAAGCTCTCACACAAGTACACGCACACGCACAAACACACATGTACTGCACACACTCAAACACACATGTACTCCCAGAAGCACTCGTATGCACACATGCACTCGCACACACAAGTACTCGCACACAAAAAACACACAAACACTCACACATGCACACAAGTAGTCGCACACGTACTCGCACAAACACTCACACACGCACGCCCAAGCACTCACATGCACAAGTGCATGCACACACACACACAAAAGCACTCACACATGCACAAGCACTCACATGCACAAGTGCATGCACACACACACACAAAAGCACTCACAAATGCACTCTCACACACAAGTACTCGCACACGCACAAACACACATGCACACACACACAAGCACTCACACATGCACAAGCACTCGCATGCACAAGTACATGCACACACACACACAAGCACTCACACATGCACTCGCACACATGCATACTCACAAGCACAAACACAAACAATCACACATGCACAAGTACATGCGCACATATTCACAAGTACTCGCACAGTCACTCACACTCAGACTAACACACAAGCTGATGATGATTATGATGGTGATGATGTTTCGTTTCAGAGGCATGAGGAAACCTCAGAAGTTTGGCTCTCGAAACAGGTGAATCTCCACTAGATGTTTGCTTGGTGATCTTCAGTCTCATGAGTTTAATGCATCTCGTGTTCCTTGGCTGGTTCTCTGCTCCAGAACCAGGAACCGTTCTTCTCACGAGACGGCAGCCGCTTCTTCCTGACGGTCCCGGTGAAGCAGGGAGGACGCGGAGACTTTCACCACATCGCCATGTTCACCTCTCAGGTACACACATACGCTAGGAGCAGGGTTTGAAATGAACACCCGCCAAATGCTGTCAAATCACAAGCTACTCACAAGTTTACTCACTTTGCTGGGGAAGTTCGTGTAAAACAAATCTGCGCAGATTTAGCGCAAATCCTCAACTCGAGAGTCATCCTGATATATTAAATACAGCATATTGCGCAGAATCTGCTCATATCTGGCTTACTTGAACACACACGTCACTACGCAACAAATAACGGCGCGCTTGCATTGAAGTAATAGCGAAGATTAAAAAGCATATGGTTAACAGAAAAGACATGGTTATTTTCCAACATCCTACATGTTCTTTGTACGGTATTGATCTGTCCACCTAAAACACATTTTTGGTGATGAGGATGAAAGAGGAAGGGAGGAGACGCTGGATGACAGGATTTTGTTTGAATAAGAAATGAATGTGTGAAATCCAAATTTTAATATATCTATATATTAAGGCTGCACGATATTGAAGAAAAATGCAATATGCGATAACTCATTAAATATTGCGATATTCGATATGATAAAGTGTGTAAAATAAACTTAAATTATCTTTAAAGTATAATTAAAATGATATAACCAACATACGTGTTTCACATTCTTTTTGTGACAAGAAAACACCCATACAGCTTCTGAAAGTGAACATCAGTGTTTTACTGTAGCATCAGAAGTGTTATTTTAACACCAGCGTAAACCACGGGGTTTAGGGTTTCAGGAAGGCCTACATTAGGTTTATTTAACAACAGAATATACTGTATATATATATATTGTTACAACCCCTTGGCTCAAGGAGTAGCAACATGAATGGGGAGGCCAAACACGTAATCAAATTTGAAACAACAAGTATTTAATAAAAAAACCAGACATAACTACATCAAACAAAAAGTAAAATATAAAGATGCAAAACACAAAAACATCAAGCCTTGGACTGGAGAGGGTGAGAAAGCCAGCGTGAGAAAGCCAGCGACAGAACCGCAGCGACCAAACCCCAAGATTTTGATTCCAGAGGGTGAGAAAGCCAGCGTCTTATAAGCAGCATGGTTAATCACCGTCAATTCTCCACATCTGGGTCACAGCATTTAACCTGAAGACACTAAAATATTACCCAGAGACACCTGCTGGACAAAATAAAGTACCACAGCCCCTTGGATTGTCACAATATATATATATATATATATATATATATATATATATATAGAAAAAAGCTGTGACATAGTTAATCTGGTTCATGGGCGGTAACTTTAACATTTTGTAGCCGGTGGCTGAAAATGTTCATTTCAAACCCTGGCTAGGAGTAATGCCAATATTTGCTAATCTGTTTGTACGAGCGACAGCGTCAGTCTGGTGTTGATGACCTCATGTGTGTATTTAGGTGCGGGCGGATCAGAATGAGGTGCGTCATCTTACGTCAGGTAACTGGGAGGTGACGCAGATTCTGGCTTACGATGAGAACGCACAGACCATGTGAGTAAAACACGGCCGTGAACTCACTCCAACACACAAACCAGGAGCTCTGTGACTGTCATACTTGCGTAACATGCATACAATACAATACAATACGATACAATGTTTATTTATGAAGCACAATTTAAAAACAACCGAAGTTGACCAAAGTGCTGTACAAGAAGAAAAAAAAAAGAGGAATTTCAAACAATAAAACACAAGCTGTAAAATAAGTGGAACGCATGAAAGTAAAATCAAGATATATTAAATACAGTCATGTGTAAAAACAAGTAGGCTACATCCCATGGAAATTGTGTTTTTTTGTGACATATTTGGACAGGCAAACATTTGATTCACAGTGGCTATTAATAAAGTTGACATACTTGAACAAAACTACAAAGAAAATGAGCTTTTTCAATCATTTATTCTGCAAAAGTCCCAATAGCTATGAATTTCTTCTTTAGAAAAAGTAAGTACATCCTCGCCCCAGTATCTAGTGTTGCCCCCCTTTCGCATCTTGTAGGCATTTCGCATAATTGTCCACTCTAACATTGGCTTGCTGGGATATTTGACCTCTCTTCCATGCAATAGTCTTTCATTTGCAAGATGTTTGCAGGTTTTCTGCCCGTTTCCACAACATTTCAGTGGGATTCAAGTCTGGGCTTCGACTAGGCCCGGGGTTTCCAAAGTGGGGGCCGCAGCAAAAAAAAAAAAAACTACAAATATTTGTTAATATGAATATTGTTATGAAATATCATTATAATAATTTGTTGCATAGCCTATCTGAACATCATACTGGAGAACTGGAGTAGGCTATGTCAGAAAAGAAAATGAAGACTCAAAAATATTTATAGAAAATTTACCCATTTAAACTTGTTTTTATTAATCAGTTTGGGTAAAAGTGGTATTTTCTAAAAAAAAAAATATATATATATATATATATATATATAGAAAATAAATATTTGTGTGTGCTGTGAAGTGGTTAGAAAAAATTAAATCGGTATCGGCAGGTCAAACTCAATGACAAATCGGAATCGGCCTAGAAAATTGTAAGCGGTGCATCTCTATAATCTTTCTGATTGGCTGGTATCAAACACCATCACATAATCTGATGTTCACTTAGATGTTTTATTTATTTCTTTATACATTTGCCGTAGTATTGTTGACGGGTTCAGTAACATATCCTGCAAAAGGGGGGCCTTGGCCAGAACCTAGCGGTATTTGGGGGGCCTTGTCATGGAAAAGTTTGGGAACCCCTGGACTAGGCCATCCCATAAGTCTCCATTTCTTCTTTTTGAGACGTTCTTCGGTGGATTTACTAACATGCTTAGGATCGTTGTCCTCGTTGAAAGGTCCACTTGCTGTTCAGCTTCAACTTTCAGACAGATGGCCTCACATTATCTTCAAGCACTCTTTGATGTGATGCAGAATTCATAGTTGAATCAATGAATGCAAGCTGTCGAGTCCCTGAGGCAGCAAAGCAACCACAAACCATAACAATTCCCCCAGCATGCTTCACAAGCCAGATGAGGTTCTTCTGCTTTGGTCTGCGCCAAACATTTCTGCTGGTACTGTGGCCATATTAGGGCTGGGCAAAAAAATCTATTTTTCGATTCATTATTGTTTTTTAAATGTGGTCGATTCAAAATCAATTCTCAAAGGCCACGAATAGATTTTTTTTCCATATTTATTTATCTCTCACCCAAAAGCCAGTATTAGTTTTCCTCCACTGTTCATAGGCTTGTATGTGAATGTTACAGCTAATGCTAATGTTTGTTTTCTCTTAAACATAAAATAAGCTGATCCTGTTTGATCAAGGCATTCGGCATCTGTTCTGACTCGTCCAATCTTCAGCATCAATTTTTCATCTTGCATCAAAATCCTGTCTATTCACTGTATGCATCAGAAATATAGAGTTGGGTTCTGTTTTAATGTACCCAAGTGTACCTAAAATAAAAAGAGAAAAAGAGAAATACATTTATTTTATACTAAGTATACTACAAATACATTTATATTTATGTACTTAAAAATAAATATCCTGCAAATGTACTTTTAGTATACTAAATTGATATACTTAAAGTCTGCCTAATTGGAACAACTCATTTTTTACTTTATGCACTTCAAATAATTTGGAGATGTTAAAATCCCTATGTTAAATCCCTTGCCAGACTCATAGGCATCCGCAAGAACTCTTTAGACCGTGGCATGATGACACGCGCACACACACCTCAAAAGCGAAGGGAACACCAGACACTATAAGTGACCCTGGACCACAAAACCAGTCACGAGTCGCACGGGTATATCTGTGGCAATAGCCAACAATTAAATTTTTCTTTTATGCCAAAAATCATTAGGATATATTAAGTAAAGATCATGTTACATGAAGATATTTTGTAACTTTCCTACCGTAAATATATAAAACATGTATTTTTGTGAGTGAATGCAGCACAATCGTGAACATAAATGAACAACTTTAAAGGAGATTTTCTCAATGTTTAGATTTTTTTGCACCCTCAGATTCCAGATTTACAATAGTTGTATCTCGACCAAATATTGTCATATCCTAACAAACCATACATCAATGGAAAGATTATTTATTCAACTTTCAGATGATGTATACATCTCAATTTAAAAAAAAATGTACCCATGTGACTGGTTTTGTCATCCAGGGTCACATATATGAGATGTTTAGATAAGACTCATTAAGTGGCACCCAATCCTGAACATCTGATCCTAAATTTGAATGGATTTGAAGGTGTGAAAAATGTATGGATGTTCGTACTTTTTAACCATGTGACTCGTCTGTTTTTGTGTACATTTAAATTGTGAAAATTGCAAAATGTCAATTTAATGTGCAATTTTTTATATAGTATATCAACCTTATTGATAGGCACTGTTTCAAAGAGGATGAAACGTTAACTTGTCAAAAAAGCTAACTATTTCCATGGGATGAACTTATTTTTTCACGGTTTTCTGCATTTCCATTATATATTGCAAAAAAAAAAAAAAAAAGTTCTTACTCAGTATTTTTGTCTTGTTTATATCCAATATCCAATATATCTTAATATCCAAGTGAGTTTGCTTCTCAAGTAAATGTATTTTGTTTTCTGGGAAAATCGTCTAAATTAAGTAAATTTATACTTAAACCAAGCACAAATATCTGCCAGTGGGGCCAGAAAAATCATCTTTTCTCTTTGAAATAAGTTTGTTTTTCTGACACCACTGGCTGATATGTGTTCCTGTTTTGGAACACAAAACTCAATTAATTTGCACACGTTTCAGAAAACAAGACATAATATCGTTGTCAGTTGCCAGTAAATGTATCTTGATTTAAGAAAAACAAGACAAGAACTTTTTTTTTTTTTTTTGGGATGTATGATCTAACTGTATCACACATGATCACAGTGTTCTGACAACACTATAAATCAGTGTGTGTTCTGCAGATATTTCCTGAGCACCGAGGGCTCCCCGACCCGCCGGCATCTCCACAGGTGAGATTCGTGTCCGTTCACGTTTGTTCCTCCAGAACAGGACAGAAAACAGCCCGTTATCTAATGTCAGACTCAGAAAATGATTCTCGCAATACTTCAAAGCTGTGTTCTGAGTTAATAAGTCGTCACAGAAACTGTGATCAATAGAAGCGTGTTCAGATGAGCGTGGTTTGACTAAAAACGGAGGTTGAAAGGAGTGGATCCATCAATGTTGCTGAACCATAAATAACCAGTAGATGGCATCGCATGTGGCATTAGCAGTGGTGAGCCACTAATGGCAAAATGAATCTGTGGGAAAAGACAGAGTTCAGTTTGGGATTTAGTTTTTTACGATTCTGCTTCTGATAAAAGCATGGCAGTCACTCAGCAGCAATGAAAACATTTATGGGACTTTAATAAAGGGAAAGATTTGAAAGTGTACTTAAGAAGCAAATGCATATTTTACTTATTCCGTCTGCTGATCTGGTTATGATGCAGAAGTTGTGTGTATGTATATATACACACTACTGGTCAAAAGTCTTAGATCGGTAAGATTTTTTATGTTTTTAAAAGAAGTCTCTTCTGTTCACCAAAGCTGCATTTATTTAAAAAAAAAAAAAAAAAAAAAAAAACAGTATTATTGTGAAATATTATGATGATTTAAAATGACTGTTTTCTATTTTAATATATTTTAAAGTGTAATTTATTCCTGTGATCAAAGCTGATGTTCAGCATCATTACTCCAGTCTTCAGTGTCACATGATCCTTCAGAAATCAGTCTGATATGATGATTTGATGCTCAACAAACATTTATGATTATTATCAATGTTGAAAACAGTTGTGTACAATTTTTCTTTTCAAAATTCTTTGATGAATAGAAAGTTCAAAAGGACAGCATTTATTTAAAATAGAATATTTTCTATTCTACTTTACTGTAACTTTTGATCAGTTTAACTCATCCTTGATGAATAAAAGTATTGATTTATTTTATTTCTTTTCCCCCCAAAATAAAAATAAAATTCTTACTGACCCCAAACTTTTGAACGGTTGTGTTTAATGTTACAAAAGCTTTAGATTTCAGATAAATGCTGTTCTTTTGAACTTTCTATTCATCATAGCATCATGAAATAAAAATGTAAATAACTGTTTTCAACACTGATAATAATCAGAAATGTTTCTTGAGCATCAAATCATCATATTAGAATGATTTCTGAGGGATCATGTGACACTGAAGACTGGAGTAATGATGATGAAAATTCAGCTTTGATCACAGGAATGAATTACATTTTACTAGATATACACATAGAAATTTAAATTGTAATAATATTTCACAATATGACTGTTTTTGTTTGTATTTTTAATCAAATAAATGCAGCCTTGGTGAGCAGGAGAGACTTCTTTTAAAAACAATAAAAATCTTACCGATCTAAAACTTTTCACCGGTAGTGCATATTATGCGAAGTGAAATCTTAGTAAAAACAAGCTTTACATTTTGTTGTTGTTGTTCCAGACAATATTTGAAGGTTTTAATAAATAGGAAGTGTTTAATACTGCATGATTAATAGAATTTTTGAGTTGTATTAAATGTCAAAACAGCTAAATTCATTTTTGGTAGCTTGTTAGGTATTAGATACTCTTGTCTTCTGATGATTTACTCCACCTTAATCAAATACATATTTACAAATATAAAGGCTTTCACCATGATATTAAAAACTAAATACTAGCTAAAAGTATTGATCACAATGATTTTTATTTATTTATTTATTTATGCGCCATTAAAACTAACTGGGAAAAAAACTGAAATTAAAAAGTAAAATACAAAACAAAAATGGACTAAAATAACCCTGCCTCTGATTGGTCCCTCTTGTGTGCAGTGTGTCCACAGTGGACTTGTTTTCACGCCGATGTCTGACCTGTGAGCTGTATAAAGCTCACTGCACATTCTTCAGTGCCGTTTTCAGCTCCACCAACCAACACGTCCTTCTGCACTGCAAAGGTACGACGACCATGAGTTTATAATGTGCTCTTGCATAACAGTCCACAGTCCTGATGAGTGACCTTTCACCCCTCTGTGAGCATCAGCACTGCAGCAGACTGTCTCCTTTTCCAGTACAAATATCGAAACATTCTTAAATCAAGATCATTTTACTGGAGAAGCAAAATGACTGAAGATATTAGGATCCTTCCTGAAAAATTCAGTTTAAATCAAGAAAAATATATCAATGAAGTCAGAAAAATTTACTTAATTAAAAATGAAAACTATTTTTCTTTTTCTGAACCCAATCCACCTTATTCCTACACCCCATGACACTTAGCACAAATTATGGGTGTAACTTCCGTTAAGCTGTAAACAATCAGTGAAAGACTCGCTCTATGAACGCAATTCCTTAAAGTGTCACAATGAGATGACATTAATCTACTCACCCTTCAACCATCGAACATTAAAAGGAAATTTAAAAGTGTAAAAGCATCTTTCAACAGACCAAATAACCCCAAAAGCTTTCCGTCTTTCCACGGCAATAACGGACGGGTTAAATATCACTGTAGTAATATATATATTATGTAATAATACAGATATTGCCTTAATCAAAAATGTTCATTAACTTCAGCATTACGTGATGATATTTCAAAGTGATTTCTGTCATTTTGACAGATTATAAATTGCATTTTCCTGTGAAAACAAACCTGGAAACAGACGTGAGGATTTGAGGAGAACAACCAGAGATTCTTTGTGCATTACAGTGAATTATTAATGGAATATATCGTAAATTAAATCGGGAGAACAGACCACAAATGTGCAGTACATGTTGTCCTTTTTCATACTTTTACAGCGGATTGCAAAGGGAAAAAAGAAAATAATCACGACTGAAAAGAGCTCTTCCATAGATATTCTTGTTATAACGTCACGTTAAAATAAATAAATGAATAAATGTAAATGTAAATGTAAAATACCAAGTAAACGTTATTCTCATGATGTCTGAAATAAATTATGAAGGGAAACCAGTCAGACTGACGATCAGCTTTATTTGTAGGGCAACCTTATGATTTGAAATGATTAGTTTCAGCCTTTTTGAATGGAAGTTCCCCAAACCGGAAGTGCCTCCCATAATTCAAAACGCAGTAAGGTCGTCAGGAATAAGGTGGATAGCATATATTTTTTCTTGATTTCTTGATGCATAAAAAAAAAATTCAGAAAGCAAGCCTTAATATCTTCAGTCATTTTGCTTCTCCAGTAAATGTATCTCGATTTAAGAATGTTTAGATATTTGTACTGGAAAACAAGACAGAAACACTGAGGAAGAACATATTTTCTGCCTGTTGTGGTTGAAGTGGCCACATTATCTGGTTTTTGGTTTTCTTGCAGGTCCAGGAGCACCGACAGTGATCATACACTCTCTCAACACTGCCAGTGAGTTTTCACTTTCTCTTTTTTCCATCTTTCTGCCAGGGCTGGGTATCGGCACAGATGTCTCAATTCGATTCCGATTCACAAGATCTCAATTTTTATTCAATTCAGGATCAAAATTTGAGTTACCAGTGAAATTCACAATTCTTGAGTCCAATTTCAATACCACAGCTAAAACTACGAACTGATAAAACATTTCAAAGGTTATTGAAGGCAAGGAAAGATTGATTCGTGGCTTTTGAGAATGGATATCGAATCGACCTCATTTAAAGGGATAGTTCACTTTGAAATTAAATGTTGGTATGTTTTAGCTTACCTCAAGGGCATCCAAGATGTAGGTGTCTTTGTTTCCGCAGTAGTTTCAATTTTGATATTTTTAGGTCAAACTGTTCTTGTCTGTCAGTCATATAATGCAGGTCTATGGTCACCACCTCAAAGAGCATGCACAGAGAAGTCCAAATTAAACAATTCCCCATCGTAAGTACACATTGATGGCCTAAGACACGAAACGAGCAGTCAGAAAACGAACAGTATTTATATCGTTTTTATCTCTTGAACACAACCACGTCCAAGTGATCTGAGGGCGCGCGCGAAAGTGAACTATCCCTTTAAAAAAACAATCGAAAAACCGGATTAAGAATTCAGATGTCTTGTAGGCCATTTTACTTTTAAGGACATTTGACTTTGGCATTAACAGTTTTACTGACTTAAAAGAAACTTTGTTGTTCTATGCTGGAGTAAAGTTCATAAATGATCATTCTTTCCCATAGGATTTTGTAAAACTATGTTGGGTGGACCTCTGTCCCTGTAGGGGGGTTCGGGTTCGCAAGAATTTTTTTTTACATTTTAAGGTTAAATGCATCAATCTGGTGCGAGAGCTCAAAATGAAGAGCTTCAACCCGAGAACTGTGAACATTGAACAAAGAAACAGCATTGACTTGTACCTGGACATTAAAGAGGGCTCAAACATCTTTTTAGTTATGATATAGAGTCTCAGTCTACATTACATTATCACTGGTGTTTTAATATAATCTAATAATGATTTATATAATTATTCCTATGCCGTAAAATCCAGATAGCCTATAAATGTACTGTATAAATGAAAATGAATATTTCTAAAGTATATTTTACATTACACTATAGTATAGGAAAATTACAATACTTTTGTCCTAATTTCTTCACTTGCAAGAAATAAATCCTTGAGCTTTTATTTTGGAGAAATTTCTTTAAATCACGCGGCACAAACCGAATGCCTATAGAGGCCGCTTAATTAAAGTCTCGTGCTGTTTTATAAAGGCACAAAGCCATATCACGGTTTCGATTTTATATTTTATATTTTCAAAATATAACGCTAGAGACCTTTATGTTAGGCTATACATTTTACATCTCATATGTGTTGGGGAAAGGGAGAAGAGCGAGTTCGGCAAGAGGTGGATTCGAACTCGGGTCGACCATGTCAAAAGTGCAAATATACGCTCCGTTATCGGAAATGTAAAAAAATAAGGATTTTTTCCCTTCCACTCG
Source organism: Rutilus rutilus (assembly GCA_021464565.1). Taxonomy (NCBI): domain Eukaryota; kingdom Metazoa; phylum Chordata; class Actinopteri; order Cypriniformes; family Leuciscidae; genus Rutilus; species Rutilus rutilus. Next base: position 41,143,260 of record JAJAQA010000009.1, on the reverse strand, counting down.
CTTGGTCCCCATAATGCCCATTGGATAATCCGGCCCTGGGTGCCCCCCTATTGGCTGGTGCGCCAGGGCACTTGCCCAATTCCATCAATGGATAATCCGGCCCTGCTCAGCCCTACTTTCTACTTTCCTGTTCTGCTTTTCTAACTTTAGTTAGTGTGTAATGTTGCTGTTTGAGCATAAACAACATCTGCAAAGTTACAACGCTCAAAGTTTAAAGCAAAGGGAGATATTTGCTTTTAAAGAAATGGCTTTTTAAGGACTACAACAAACGGCTGGTAGAGACTACATGACATTCTTCCTGGGTTAGTGACATCACCAACCCTAAAATTTACATAAACCCTGCTCCCGGGAACTAGATTTATAGATTATAAAGACAGAATATGCTAATCAATGACTAGAAGATAACTACACATAAGCTACATAAATCATTCATCAACTAACCATTCAGAAATGTCCTGTTGCTTCTACATGTTTTCACTTCTTCTTGAGTCTCTCCATCATTGTCTGACTCCGGTTTGAACATAAAAGGCTAAAAGTTTTTGAAATGTTCAGTGCATGTGTGTGTGAGGTAAAAGGACACAAGCTCTTGAAGCTCCACCCCCTGTGCCGGGAGCAGCAGCTCATTTGCATTTAAAGGAACAGACACAAAACTGAGTGTTTTTGCTCACCCTCAAAAAGTGACAACTTTAACATGCTATATAAAAATATCTGTGGGGTATTTTGAGCTAAAACTTCACACACACACTCTGGGGACTAGAGCTGTAATCGGGCCTTAAAAGTTCGGCCCGAAAAGGCCCGAGCCCGACAGAGTTTGGCCCGAGCCCGACAAGTACATTTTGATTGACAGCTTTTTAAAAGCCCGAACCCGTTTACAGCCCGACTGTCCAAAAGGCCGTCTATCAGCAGTGATAAGAGTGTCGGAGAATAGCGCGGACACGCGCTTCACACCGCGAGCCGGCACACGCACCACTCGGCGGAAAAGGGAGAGAAAGAAAAAAAGAGACTGCGCCGCACGCACACAGCTTTGTCTTTCGTAAAAAAAAAGGAGTAATTTATACATTTTTTAACATCATTTATTCATGACTAACGGAGGCTAGAGGCCACTTGGAAGTTGGAACAAAGAAATAAAATAAGTCCTCCAGAGACCAGCCTCCATTTCACCTCCTCAAGATCCATTTTCACGCTAATCTAAACACATCACCTGACCGCTCATTTACCACGCAACCCGAAGCGCGAGCCCGAGCCCGAGCCCGGCCCAAGCCCGTGTAAAATAATAGAAATTAAGACCGAACCCGACCAAACCCGTCGGGTCCCGTCGGGTTCAGGCAAAGATCTTCAGCTCTACTGGGGACATCAGAGACTTATTTTACATCTTGTGAAACGGGCATTATACCACACCTTTAAATAACTCTTGTACTGTTGATCTCTCGTCAGATTATTACATCCTGGAGAATAACTCAGTGCTCAAAGCTGCTCTCAGTTACAAACGGATCCAGATGTTGGAGTACAGGAGCATCCAGACCGACCACTTCGGTAAAGTATCGCTCAGCTTTACCTGATAAACACGCAGAGCCGACAGTGTGAAAGAGTAATGCGTTGGTTTGGTTCTGCTGGAGTTCAATATCTTGCTCTTGGCCAAAAGTGACGTTGTTAATGAACCTACAAGTTTGATTAAACCACTAAAATATAAGGAAAATATTTTGTTTTTTAAATATGAGGGGAGAACAAAACACTAAACTTGGTTAAGGTATTTATCTGACAAAATGATTTGGCAAAAAAAAAGCTACAGCTACAGGTTTTATTTTACTATGCCAAAAAAAAAAATGCACAGAAAAATAAAACACTGACTACAACATAATCAGTTATTAATATTTTGTTGGTTCTCTCGTTTTTACGTTCATAATTTCTACATATGACAGCCTGGATAAAAACGATGTCGGCACAATTTGTCATGTTTCAATGTGTTATTATCACTAATAAAACAATCAACTCCAAGTACAACTACGCAATATGCTTATAAAATCTTTGTATTTTTAATAATATTTGAATAAAGTGTGAAGATGTCTATTTTTCTATCACTTTTGGCCACTATTGAACTTGATAGATCGTCACACGCAGCTCTGAACTGTTCCTCGTGTGTGTTTGCAGAGTTGCCGCTGAAGATCTCCTATCCACCCGATTTCTCTGAGTCCCGCAGTTACGCTCTTCTGCTGATGATGTAAGCAGATCTGTCTCTGTGTGTGTGTGTGTGTACTTGTACAACTATCTTTGTGAGGACCAGTTTGAGTGTTAGACCATTGGAGTGAGGACAGAGAGAGTAAAGTGAGGACATTTTGGCCGGTCCTCAGTTTCTGAGAGCCTTTAAAGGCCTGTTTGAGGGTCAAGACTTGGTTTTAGGGATAAGGTTATAATGAGGTCAGGGGTCGGGTTAGGCACTTAGTTGTGATGGGTAAGGTTAGGGTAAGCAGCTAGAGATTGCATTGTGTCAATGGATGTCCTCATAAAGATAGATGTACAAGAAAGTGTGTGTGTGTGTGTGTGTGTGTGTGTGTGTGTGTGTCCGTGTGTGTGTGCGTGTGCGTTTGATTTATATTACATTGTGGGAACCAAAGGTCCCCACAAGGATAGTAAAACCTGAGATAACCTCCATTGTGGGGACCAGCCAGTGGTCCATGAGGGAAATGGGTAAATAAACATACTAAATATATATTTTTGAAAATGTAAAAATGCAGAAAGTTTTCTGTGATGGGTACTGTAGGTTTAGGGATAGGGTTAGTGTAAGGGGACAGAACATACAGTTTGTACTGTATAAAAACCATTAAGTCTACGGAGAGTCCCCACAAAGATAGTGAACAAGACATTTGTGCGTGTGTGTGTGTGTGTCTGTGTCACATTGATGTGATGCTGATTTTAAGGTCCATTACACATTCTGACAGAATTGCACCCTTTTGCCACATTGCTCTGTTTTGCTCGAACACAAGTCAGTGCAGGACACAGTCAGGATCATTGTGGTGGGAAGTACGCGTTCTTCTTCTTCTTCTGTGGTAAATCCAAGGTAAACTCACAGCGTGTCTTCCAAAACTCAGTGAAAGGCAGAGGAAACCAATTTGCTGCCCTTGGCAAGATCTTACCTTTTGCCCCTGGCATCACAGCCCATCCACCCGTCATCGTGTTTATGATATTATCAAAAAATAAGGCTGATAATGGTTAAACTATACAAAATAGCACCTAAGCCACATTACAACATGAACACAAATAGCAAGAGCTTTACATCTAGCCATTCAAGCACAAACTATTCATTGCGCACTAGCAGAAGTGTTTGTTTTCCAGTAGATGGCAGCAATATTTCACTAAACTATGGAACCTTTCACATTTTTGCCATGAATGAAACTGAAAAATGTAGATCTTCTTTAACATGAATTTTACATAAAATGTTAGTATTTTAAACAAATATGATTACTAATTTCGCAAATAAAAATGCAGTATATCCCCCTAAATCCGCACAACAGAGCGAAAATATTAATACAAAAGTGATATTACAAGCGTTTAAAAAACTGACATGATTGTTACAAAAATCACACAGTCTGGGGCTTCTGAAACTTTGCATCAAGTTTAAGGTAAAACATTAATTAGCGAACATTACTAGTAGGCTATCTTACTATAGGATACTTGAATAAACTGTTCATTAATTCATTAATGTTTAGATATTTGTACTGGGAAAAAATACAGAGGAAGAACATCATTTTTTTGCAGTGCAGAACTGTAAAGCAATGATGCAAAAAGAAGTCTTTGAAACGTCCCATGATGCCTTGGTTTTGTGGACAAATGTTCATTTCAATCCCGATGGACCACTTGCACAAATACTTCCAGTGGATCCGGCATATCAAGTAGAGGCTTTGTTCACATGGTACTGTTAGATCTGCTATTCACCTGCTATTCTTTATGGAGGAGTTTGAAGCGAGTAGTTGTGTCTCTGCCTTTACTACTCTCCTAACGCCCTGTGATGTGACGTTCAAGCAGCGGTGGAGAATTAAACGACTCTTTGTCTGTGAAAACATCACATTCTGTTGAATTCCAAAGGCTCTGTAAACACACAACCGGAGACAGGAGATGCGTGTTGTTTCAGATTGAAATGCATGCGGTGACGACGCGCTGGTGTGTTTTGTTTGTGCGTCAGTGATGCTGCCCCCGGTGGTCAGCAGGTGAACGACCAGTACGCAGTGGACTGGGACTCTGTGCTGGTCAGTTCGGACAATGTCATCGTGGCTCGTCTGGATGGCCGGGGAAGCGGTTTCCAGGGTCAGAAGGTTTTACAGGACGTGCACAAGCGCCTGGGAGCCGTTGAACTGCAGGATCAGCTGGCTGCTGTTGAGTAAGAACGTTTTCTTCAGGGTTCGTACAAGGTGCTTAAAGGGGTCATCGGATGCAAAATTCACCTTTATATGGTGTTTGCATATAAATGTGTGGACACAACCACCATACAATGAAAAAAATCCATTCACTCGTTTTGTTTTTATCCTCAAAAAGTCTAAACACTCTCATTTATCAAGCCGTTTGGATTTTCTGAGCAATATGATGTAATATTGCTCATGCTCCGCCCACGACCACTGACGGACTGTCCCGTATTAGCATATTTCCCGTATTAGCATATTTCCTCCCTCAGCTATTTGTATACTGTCTGCCAAGTCAGCACTTTATGAGTGATAAAGTGAGCAGTTCCTCATTATCATTTAAAGGAACACTCCACCGTTTTTTTAAAATGGGCTTATTCACCTTCTTTCCTACATTTAGATTGGTGGGGAAATGCATTTTTGTCTCAGTGCATGCATTGTTTTAGTTTGACAGGGTCGGCGCTAGCTTAGCTTAGCATAATGAATGGAATCCTTTGTTGCCAGCTAGCATGTCCTGAGTAAAAGTGATATAAAAAAAAAACAAAAAACACCTAATTACTTCTTGTGGCCTGCGTATTCACAACAAGTACAAATAGTGATGCAGATTAACACTAGGTGATTTCCTAGGCAGATATTGACTTATATATTAAGGACTATATTAGGGGGAAGCACAGGCGAAGCACTTCTACTTGGGCGTGATATCTCTGCGCCCAAGTAGCTGTGCTTCGCCTGTGCTTCCCCCTAATATAGTCCCAAGTCAATATCTGCATAGGAAATCGCCTAGTGTTAATCTGCATCGCTATTTGTACTTGTTGTGAATACGCAGGCCACAAGAAGTAATTAGGTGGGTTTCTTTAATTTTTTATATCACTTTTACTCAGGACATGCTAGCTGGCAACAAAGGATTCCATTCATTATGCTAAGCTAAGCTAGCGCCGACCCTGTCAAACTAAAACAATGCATGCACTGAGACAAAAATGCATTTGCCCACCTATCTAAATGTAGGAAAGAAGGTGAATAAGCCCATTTTAAAAAAACGGTGGAGTGTTCCTTTAAAGAGACATGCACCGAAACAGGTCGCTGTGAACAGAGCTGTTTTTGAGGAGGTAAACACAACCATTGAAGAATTTTAACTACAGTATGTTACAAACTTTACACGAAGACCTTGAAGAATCATACCAACTTGTGGAAAACGGGCATCCGATGACCCCTTTAAAGGGCTTGAATTTGACTTTTATAAATTTAAGTCCTGAAAACAGACATATTTTTGAAAAGGTACTTGAAAAGTGCTTGAATTATTGAAAGACAAATGTCAAAGTAGTTATTTTCAATATTTTCACACAAAATTAAAGCTTCAGCCCGTCTGATGTAGATATAGAGCGATTTCTCATGGCTATATAAATACAATCATATGATACATCTTTCATATTTTAGAATTTGAAAGATAATGATATTGTTTGATAAGTGAGATTGTAGATCAGATTGTAGTCCTTAAAAAAGCAAAAAAAAAGTCCTTGAAAGTCCTGGAATTTCATTTTACAGCGTCTGTATGAACCCTGTTTGTTCTTTCATTCTGACAAAAATGACTTTTCTGTCCTCATTTGCTCTTCCTCGTGCACCTCGTGTTTGTGTGGTCTAATACGGCACACACACTGCTGTGAAACATGCTAACCAAATCATGCTTTTGTTCCAGGTACCTGTTGAAATTTCCGTACATTGATCGAACCAGAATTGGTGTGTTTGGTCGGGTAAGTCTCAGTTGAAGTGTCGCACACGGCTTCTGTAATGGTTGAAAATCACTGATCTTTCTTCACACTTCCATACTTGTGTTTCCGCAGGATTATGGAGGATATATCGCACTTCTTCTGATTAAATCCACTGAGAACTTGTTTAAATGTGCAGTGGCCATGTCGCCCGTGACAGATTGGAATTTGTATGGTAAGTTACTGTGATGTGAATGTGCTTTTTTACATTTTTTAGTGTAATGTTTCTAAAACAGTTTGGATAGTTGTTAATATGAGAGTTATGAGACATTATTTAAGAGATTTAAGTAGGGCTGGGTATTGACACAAATTTCACAGTTCAATTCGATTTCAATTCACAAGCTTACAATTCGATTTCGATTCCGATTCGATTCAATATTGATTATTTTGGCAAATTTCAAATATCTTTACAAATGCTGTAAACTATGGGAGTCAGTTGTAGCCTATAGGCTTCATTAGTCTACTATAATGTTGAAGGTAAAAATGAACTGATTTGTATACAAACACTTAAAATACACTTTAATTTATTTTTATAATAATAAAGTTATCTGAAATGTAAACATTTAAATGGTGGCTGTCATAAAAACTTGCCAGATTTATTCAAACATGCATTAAATATTGAAGAACATTAAAAATTATAATGAATATGTAATATGGTGCATATATTTAGCAAAATGCTCCTCTCTAGAGTTAATTTTTCTAGCTGACTAACGAGTTTATGGTCACTGGATATGTTTTTCTGAGGTAAATGTGACGTTACATGACATTGTTTACAAGCTGTTTTACTGGCGTCTTTCCACGGTTGAAACACAGATTGAGCGATTCCATGTCACATGATACAGATTTCGATAAGTTATCTTTTAACACACTTTCAGATGCTCATTCATGTTTATTTCGCGCTGTAACTGGTGTTATTAAGGCGTAAGAGAAGATCATGTGCTTCTCTAGAGCTGAGCCAGAGCGATCTCACGCCACAGCGACAAAACGCTATTTATGTTTTGGAATTTCGTAAGAAAATGGACGTAATTTGAAATCTGAGACTTCGTTTCATATCAATAGTAACAAAGCACAAAGATTATTGCGATTTATTGGATGGGATGCGCTACAATGTTCCAGTCATTCATCAACTGGAAACAGGATGACTAATCGATTCTTGGGATTTAAGAAACGATATCGGTTCGTAAAAATGAGAATCGATTAAAATCGAGAAATTGATATTTTTTTACCCAGCCCTAGATTTAAGTATTGTATTACATGAGTAGCTCTCGGCCACTTTCATTTTTAAAAAGTAGCTCTCAAATGAAAAAAGGTTGGAGACCCCTGGTCTAGAACACTTCAGACCAGAGATCATCATGGTTTTCTGTTCTGTGAGTGAAACTGATTTCACTCTCTCTCTCTCTCTCTCTCTCTCTCTCTCTCTCTCTCTCTCTCTCTCTCTCTCTCTCTCTCTCTCTCTCTCTCTCTCTCTCTCCCTCTCTCTCTCTCTCTCTCTCTCTCTCCCTCTCTCTCTCTCTCTCTCTCTCCCTCTCTCTCCCTCTCTCCCTCTCTCTCTCTCTCTCTCTCTCTCTCCCTCTCTCTCTCCCTCTCTCTCTCTCTCTCTCTCTCTCTCCCTCTCTCTCTCTCTCTCTCTCTCCCTCTCTCTCCCTCTCTCCCTCTCTCTCTCTCTCTCTCTCTCCCTCTCTCTCAGCCTCGGCCTTCTCTGAACGCTATCTGGGATTTCCTCTTCAGGACGACAGCAGATATCAGGTAAGTGCTGGTTAGATGTTGTGTAACTCAGACTGTGTTGTAGTGAATGCAGTGACAGACACAGGTGTGTTTCTCCAGTTCTCCAGTGTGCTGCAGAATCCACAGGGTTTCAGAGACCAAACGCTCATGTTGCTGCACGCGACTGCTGACGGTCAGTGTGTGTCACAGTTTTACAAGCTACACTTTTCACACAATGTGCACTTCACATACATGCTCTATGAATAAATTAATAACCACTGGGCTGAATAATTCCATACAGATATTCCCTTTCTACAGTCGTTTCCCTCATCCTCTCCTCCCGGACCTGTAACTAATCCTTCTCTCACGGGTCAAAATGACCCGAAAATTATACTTATGATTTTTTTTTTTTATCCAGAAAGCTTATATTTGGGAGATTTTTTATTTTATTTTACCTCTAAATTTCTAGATTTAATCAATAATTTTCATATAAATAAGCATATTCTTCACATTCTTTTACTTATACAAAATAACTCTCCATTACAAGCAAAAACTTGTTGAAACGGCTCAAAAACCTCTCACATTGTGTGTCTCTGCCGACCTCTTGTGGGAAAAAAATATTATAACATGATATTTCATGACTCTTGCCACTAGATGGCCGATATATGGAGCAAATGAACCATTCCCCTGGTTCCCAAAGTCTGTTTTCTTCCGTTTTTCTTTTCAGTATGCATTCAGGTGTAAATTTAAAATAATTTTTTGGTAAATTTTTTGTTTTATTGTTACTGTTAGTTGCATTGTGACTGATTGATTTTATTTGGAAAAAATTAAAAACATTGCACCCGTTATATAACCCCCCCCCCCCCCCCCCTTCCATTCATTTTAATGGGAATTCCTTGTTGTGTGAGTGTGTGTGTGTATGCATGTGAGTGTGTTCTGCATTGGGGATGTTCTATAGTCTCATGCCTTTATTTGTGTGGTTGTTTGTACTGAATTGTATTAGATTTTTTATTTTTTTTTGACAAATAACAAAAGAAATCCCCCATTTTCCATTCAAAATGACCCACGAGGGAAGGATTTGTTACAGTTTTTATTACAACCACATAAACTCCTTGAATCCAGTAAAAAAAAAAAAATAGTGTGTTTTCCAAGTTGAAGTGCGACAAATCTCCCAAGCCTCACTCTGATGAACACGCAATTAAATTTTTTTTTGAAGAAAACGAATTTTGGGTCAAAATGACTGAGGTCAAAATGAGAAGATTTAAGAATTTTAAGAAAGGAGAACGTTTACAAGTTCAGTTAAACCATCAAAATATGAGGAATTTTATGAGCACAAATATGAGCACAATTTGGCATGTTTTATTGCATTATCACAGATAAAACAATAAACTCAGAGCACAACTGCTTACAAAATCTTTAACAGATTTTGATTGAAATTTAAATAAAGGCTGAAGATGTACATTTTCCTAGACCTGACATCACTTTTGGACACTACTTGGTATTCGCAATTGTCGCGTATCGTTTGATTGCATTACTCTGCCAAAATGTTGTTGGTTTTTTTTCCTCCAGCGAACATTAATTTCCAGCACACAGCCGAGCTCATAAAGAACCTGGTGAAGGTGGGAGCCAATTACACACTGCAGGTACTGAAACACATGTCAGCGTCTGTGTGTGTCTGTCCATTGATGATAGTCTAGATTCTTGACGGTTTTCTGCACGGTTGTTCTTCAGATTTATCCAGACGAGGGTCATTTCCTGTCTAAGAGCAGCCAGAGACACGTGGCCTCGACACTGACCAGCTACTTCAGATCCTGCATGCAGGACGATGGGCTTCCCATCAGCGAGGAGGAGGAGGAAGAGGAAGAGTAGAGTGAAGATGACACGCAGCACACAAACACACACTGACACACATTACAATACACACACAAACACTTGGGACAGTGAAACACACTGGACATTGAGACGAACGCTCAAGTAAACAGCGAGAGCCAGGAGTGTGTGTGTGTGTGTGTTTGAACATGTATATATGCATGTGTGTAACAGTTTGGATGATGTATGTATTAAAGCTGTGTGTGTGTGTGTGTGTGTGTGAGAGAGAGAGAGAGAGCGAGAGAGATAGAGTTTCTATGTTCCTGGCCAATGGATCATTATCGCTGGAAATGGATTAGAATGTTTCACATATCATGAATCACTATGATCTCCAATTGGCCGATGCGTTGGCCAATCACAGCACAGCAAGTCAGCCATTGCATGGTCCTTTTGCTTTGCTTCACTTCTTTTGCCACTTTTGTGTCTCAGTATGTTTTCACCTTCTGCATTCGATTTCATTTCTCACCATCCGTGACGAGCACTCGCTGGGAAGAACCGTAAATGCATCTGTCGAAAGCTCGAGGATCTGCGTGAAGATCAGCACACGTGCAGTGCATTCTGGGATGGATGCGGCTGTGTTGTACAGAAGAGTAAGAACATACATCAGATTGAAGAACGGACAGTCTTGGATCAGATTATTTGTCTCTGGAGGGCTTTTGTATCGCTGACTGTTTAGTTTTACTGGTGGTGTGTGTGTGGGGGGGGGGACGGGTCGGGTCTGGTTGTTTGTTATTGTTCTCTAGTCATGTCTATAAATAAACAACTAGTCCAAATCCAACATTATTCAATTTTGATTGTACTTACTATCACTCTCAGTGCCATTCTTGTTCCTGCAGACTCAACCACAGTCATTCGAACATCACAATTATGAGAAAATATTAATTCTACATCTAATAATGGCCAAAAGTGATATTTGTTTTAAACGACCCTAAAATTTCAATTAAACCATCAAAATAATGAGGAAAATATTTGTTTATTTTAAATTTGATGGATGAACAAAACTCTAAACTTGGTTGAGGTATTTATCTGACAAAATTATTTGGCAAAATTTTAAATTTAAATATATATACACTACCGGTCAAAAGTTTTAGATCGGTAAGATTTTTAATGTTTTTAAAAGAAGTCTCTTCTGCTCACCAAGGCTGCATTTATTTGATTAAAAATACAAACAAAAACAGTCATATTGTGAAATATTATTCCAATTTAAAACAGCTGTTTTTCTATGTGTATATACAGTAAAATGTAATTTATTCCTGTGATCAAAGCTGGATTTTCAGCATCATTACTCCAGTCTTCAGTGTCACATGATCCTTCAGAAATCACTCTAATATGATGATTTGATGCTCAAGAAACATTTATGATTATTATCAATGTTGAAAACAGTTTTTTACATTTTTATTTCAGGATGCTTTGATGAATAGAAAGTTCAAAAGAACAGCATTTATCTGAAATCTAAAGCTTTTGTAACATTAAACACTACCGTTCAAAAGTTTGGGGTAAGTAAGAATTTTATCAGTAAAAATACACTCACCTAAAGGATTATTAGGAACACCATACTAATACTGTGTTTGACCCCCTTTCGCCTTCAGAACTGCCTTAATTCTACGTGGCATTGATTCAACAAGGTGCTGAAAGCATTCTTTAGAAATGTTGGCCCATATTGATAGGATAGCATCTTGCAGTTGATGGAGATTTGTGGGATGCACATCCAGGGCACGAAGCTCCCGTTCCACCACATCCCAAAGATGCTCTATTGGGTTGAGATCTGGTGACTGTGGGGGCCATTTTAGTACAGTGAACTCATTGTCATGTTCAAGAAACCAATTTGAAATGATTCGAGCTTTGTGACATGGTGCATTATCCTGCTTGAAGGAGCCATCAGAGGATGGGTACATGGTGGTCATAAAGGGATGGACATGGTCAGAAACAATGCTCAGGTAGGCGGTGGCATTTAAACGATGCCCAATTGGCACTAAGGGGCCTAAAGTGTGCCAAGAAAACATCCCCCACACCATTACACCACCACCACCAGCCTGCACAGTGGTAACAAGGCATGATGGATCCATGTTCTCATTCTGTTTACGCCAAATTCTGACTCTACCATCTGAATGTCTCAACAGAAATCGAGACTCATCAGACCAGGCAACATTTTTCCAGTCTTCAACTGTCCAATTTTGGTGAGCTTGTGCAAATTGTAGCCTCTTTTTCCTATTTGTAGTGGAGATGAGTGGTACCCGGTGGGGTCTTCTGCTGTTGTAGCCCATCCGCCTCAAGGTTGTGCGTGTTGTGGCTTCACAAATGCTTTGCTGCATACCTCGGTTGTAACGAGTGGTTATTTCAGTCAAAGTTGCTCTTCTATCAGCTTGAATCAGTCGGCCCATTCTCCTCTGACCTCTGGCATCAACAAGGCATTTTCGCCCACAGGACTGCCGCATACTGGATGTTTTTCCCTTTTCACACCATTCTTTGTAAACCCTAGAAATGGTTGTGCGTGAAAATCCCAGTAACTGAGCAGATTGTGAAATACTCAGACCGGCCCGTCTGGCACCAACAACCATGCCACGCTCAAAATTGCTTAAATCACCTTTCTTTCCCATTCTGACATTCAGTTTGGAGTTCAGGAGATTGTCTTGACCAGGACCACACCCCTAAATGCATTGAAGCAACTGCCATGTGATTGGTTGATTAGATAATTGCATTAATGAGAAATTGAACAGGTGTTCATAATAATCCTTTAGGTGAGTGTACTTTTATTCATCAAGCATGAGTTAGACTGATCAAAAGTGACAGTAAAGACATTTATAATGTTAGAAAATATTCTATTTTAAATAAATGCTGTTCTTTTGAACTTTCTATTCATGAAAGAATTTTGGAAAAAACTGTTTTTTATCATTGAAAATAATAATGAATGTTTTTTGAGCATCAAATCATCATATTAGAATGATTCCTGAAGGATCATGTGACACTGAAGACTGGAGTAATGATGCTGACAATTCAGCTTTCATGAGGAATAAATTACAGTTTAAAATATATTAAAATAGAAAACAGTCATTTTAAATTGTCATAATATTTCACAATATTACTGTTTTTTTATTTTTTTTTATTTTCAAATAAATGCAGCCTTGGTGAGCAGAAGAGACTTCTTTTAAAAACATAAAAAATCTTACCGATCTAAAACTTTTGACCGGTAGTGTATGTCGTTGGTTCTCTCTTGTTTTTGTATGTGTTCATAATTTCTTTGTATGATAGCCTGGCCAAAAATGATGTAAGCACAATTTGACATGTTTCATTGTGTTATTATCATTGTATATTAGTATGCTTACGAAATCTTAAAGTTTGAATAATATTGTAATGAAGGGTGAAGATTTTCCCTATAGGCTGTACATCACTTTTGGCCACTACTGTAAACTGCTCCTCAAAGGTGATCTGATCATCACTATCGCAAGACAGACTCTTTGATTTGAAAGTGTTTCGGATGTTTGCCACTTTTTTAATATAGTTGACAGGATATTGTTGGATCAGGAACCCAGTCCTGCATCACCAGCTCCGAGTTTCCAGCGGACACGGGTAAAGAGAGCGCTACTATTGCAGATTAATTTGGCATGTCAAAGTGTTCATTTTCATATGACAGGATCGCTGAATTTCCATGTGATGTCAATGATGACTTCTGGAGCCAGTGGCTGTGGGAATCGAAGTTTACGAACGGTAAATAAAGTATAGGTCTAATTGTATGAGTCATGTAAATTACCTGTATAGCATATTTTCAATTTAAAATGGAAAAAAATCATTAAAAAGTTGATATTTTATAACTAGCTATGACTCACTAGCATTAGGATTTTTTTATTTTATTATTTTTGTTTAATAATTCCTGTTTTATTAAAACATAGATTTTTATGAATGCTCCTATATATTGTAATACAATCATTCTTCATTCTGTTATTATTGTGATATGTGGCCAGTTGCATAAACTGCTTAGACTAGTCTTACAAGTTCATCTAATACTTTCTTCAAGACTGGGCATATTTTTTTTTTTACGTCAGTTACATAAAAAGGTCGAATGGTCTAATTTAAATCTGAAAAGTAATACATACCACTTGAAAAGATCGTATGTAGGCGCTCTGCTCTTGTTTGCCAGATCTAGACCACAATCAGACCACAGCAATGCCACATGCCAGCCAAGAGCAAAGCAAATAAACCATGATTGTACCTTATCTGAGCCACAAAATCTGTATACATTCCATAGAGTAATTTCAACATTAACAAACCTGTTAACAAGCAGAAACACTGAGGGTAAGAACAGGAGAAAAATAAAATAAAAGACTTCCAGCCACAGGCTAAGATGAAATCAAATGCGAATAGAAGACAATAAATCTCTCAAGTTATCAGCAGAGGATGATTAAACCTCCAAAAAACACCATCTTCACTTATTACAAACCAGTTTGACTTTATTTCTGTCATACATCAACAAAAGTTCTTATTGAGAATTAACTGATGTTTATATGTATTATTGAGTGTCTTTTAAAGTCCTCATTATGATGATCAGTGTTTTCTTTAGTTGAACCCATGGTAGTTTTTCTCTGGTTGCTACAACTGTGTTTATGAGACCTTCCCAGGAGCGATCTTCCTGGTGTGCGTTTCCCAAAGCATTGTTAGCTAACTATGGTCACAAGTTCCATCGTTATCAGCATAGTATCACTATCAACCTTAGTTTCAATGAACATTCAACTCGACCGACGACAGAACTGGGTCGGTTTATCAGGTCCTGTCTTAGACTGGTTCAGATCCTACTTAAAGAGGTGGTTGATTATGAATTCACTTTTCTAACTTTAGTTAGTGTGTAATGTTGCTGTTTGAGCATAATCAACATCTGCAAAGTTACAACGCTCAAAGTTCAAAGCAAAGGGAGATTTTGCTTTTAAAGAAATAGCTTTTTAAGGATTTCAACAAATTAGTGACATCACTAACCCCAATATTTACATAAACCCCGCCCCAGTGAATGTGATTTATAGATTATCATGACAGAATATGCCAATAAATGACTAGAAGATAACTACACATAAGCTACATAAATTCAATCATTCAGAAATGTCCTGTTGCTTCTACATGTTGTCACTTCTTCTTGAGTCTCTCCATCATTGTCTGACTCGAGTTTGAACATAAAAGTTTCTGACATTTTCAGTGCGTGTTGGTGTGAGGTAAAAGGACACAAGCTCTTGAAGCTCCGCCCCTTTTCCGGGAACAGCAGCTCATTTGCATTTAAAGGAACACACACAAAACGGTGCGTTTTTGCTCACCCTCAAAAAGTGACAACTTTAACATGCTATATAAAAATATCTGTGTGGAATTTTGAGCTAAAACTTCACACACACACTCTGGGGACATCAGAGACTTATTTTACATCTTGTGAAAAGGGCATTATACCACCCCTTTAAGTAGCAGGGAATACTGCATTGCACTGGGTACCGACACCTCCAGGCCTCCTGTGGTGTTCCTCAAGGCTCAATTTTGGGCCCTCTATTATTTAACTTATACATGCTTCTTTTAGCTGGTGTAATTAATTAGTACAATATTTACTTTCACCATGCAGATGATACAACTCATTTCCTTCGCTTGCACCAGATACCCTGCTGGACTGCATAGAGGGAATAAAATATTGACTCTCTATCACTTAAAGCTGGCAATCAGGTCAAAAACTTAGGATTCATGTTTGACAGTGACCACAGCTTAAAAAAAATAAAAACATATTAGCAATGTCACTAAAACAGCATATTATGACCTCAGAAACATCTCCAAAGTACTGATATTCTCTCCCCTTCTGACCAGGAGAAACTTGTTCATGCATTTGTTACTTGACTAATGCAATAGCGTTTTTGCTGGGTTACCAAAGAGCTCTATTAAACACTTACAAAGCGTTCAGAATGCAGCTGCACGAATGCTCAATTTAAAATAAGAAATCACATTACTCCAACACTCACATCCCTTCACTGGCTGACCGTATCTTTCAGAACTGAATTCAAGACCCTTTTATTCGTTTTTTTATTAAAGAGGTATATTTCTACCAGTTTCTACTTATGAGTTGAGTGATATATTGCTACATATCTAAATGTATGTTTTTATTATGATTATCATTTATTTATGGTTAAATATTATTCTTTATTCATGAACTAATTCACTGAAAAACATGAGTGTTTTACACTTGCAGATGTTCTGAGGTCTTATTTTTATTGAATGCATCCAGGCCGTTTGATAAAAAAACAAATCTATTCTGACATGGACATATAGTATTCATTTTATTTCTTCAGTTTCTTCATTTTGACACTGTAATTTTTATACAAATGGTAGAAAAAGCAGAAAATATTTTTTTCCACCGCTTTTATATATAATTGCTAATATTGCATTATTGTTAAAAAAAAATGTGAGAACCACTGAGTTGTTATAGTGATAGTGGCATTTAATACTCTTAATGTCAGTAGTACAGGTTTCTCATGCTCCCTTTAACAAACAGCAAACTGACGCACGTGTCAAACTGTGTGTATCAGTGAATGCAGATGACATGCGCTTTATGCATCACAGCATCTGATCTGATGCTTACATTATTATTATAGTTCTGATAGGATGGCTGATGAAACAGAATTAGGCCTTCAGAAAGAGCCCAGAAAACCAGAGGATCAGTGACTCAATGGGAGCCCAGAGTGTTGAAAACACACACGTTAGATATTTGATTTTATATTGTGTACTTCTCTGAATGTAATCTATAGACCAGTACAGCCCATAATAACTGATGACAGTGAGACAGAACAATGTTTCTTTCAGCCTGTGAAAGAGTGACAGCACTCAACATCAGTCACGCTGCTGCTAAATACAGATTTAATGCTATAGTAGTGTGGACAAATGATGAAAAATAACAAACTGAACAAGTAGTGTGAGTGTCCTCGGACTCAACGTCTCTCTGTCTCTGCCTTTAGAACAGATCATCTTACAAGATGAGAGAGCTGGTCGCCAAGAGGATTCTCCCTGGTGCAACTGATGCTAGTCGTCATCGTCGAGGTCACTGGTTTCTGTGGGAACAGGTGCGTTGTCATAGAAGCACTCTCTGAAGAAGGAGATGAGCGAGTTCAGCATGTAGCGTCTGCTGATGACGTCATGACCCTCATCAGGGAAGATCTGCACAGAGGTGAGAGG
>JAJAQA010000009.1:40933851-41121351 GCA_021464565.1 Rutilus rutilus | reverse complement strand
AATTCGTTAAAACTGATTTGCCAAAATCAAAACCCGGTCGGACAGTGAAAGGGATTTGCCGTTAGCGCGAGTCCGGATCGAACCGGGAGCGACCAGACAACAGAGGATTCTGTTCGCAAATCAAACAATGATTTGTCCCAAAAGAATAATTAATTCTCAATTTAGAGTTTACTGTGATGGGAAGTTCGGATAATTTTACTGACTCTCTTGTTCGATCTCGTTCATCAAAATGAACGAATCTTTTTTCGAGTAATTTCGTTCATTTAAGGGGCTTTAAATGTTATAGGCTACTTTTAACAGGCAAATTCCCCGACCACATCCACCTACGCAATCTTGATCATATTCTGAATTAAGAAATCATTATAATGCAGTCAAAAATAATTTACAGGAAACATAAGTAGCCTAATTACTTTACCTTCCAAGTCTTTCGTTCATTTGTCACGTGACAAACTCAATGAAAGGATCGTTCGTGAACGACTCATCATACGGGACAAATAAATTAGGCCCAATATACGGGACGTCCCGGGTAATTCGGGACAGTTGGCAACCCTACTCGTGCAGATATTTTTTTAAGATATTTCCAACTGTATAACTATTTCCACAGTGGGAGAGATGATGAATCATCAGTTTTAAATTTCACAAATTGTTTTTGCGAAGCATCTTATGTCTCCGTGTCCAAACCAGACACACCGCTTTTCCATGTTAATCAGAATTTTTGTCCTAACCAGCCGCAATAATTCTATTTCTGTGACGTCGTGGTGGGAAAAACAACATCAAAGTATGACAATGACAATCTCAGGTAGCCTACTGATTATGTGCTTTACTGAATGTTAAAAGTGTTTAATGCGAGTTTGAATATCGTTCTGCGTGACCTTATAGCCATACTGAAAGCCACAATGGATAATTCACCACAGATCTTGAAAATAATTAAAAGTGAAAGTCCCCCTGTGATGAAAATTCAGCTTTTAATGTTGTTTATATGTCTATGTGGTGTTTTTAATATGCTTTAAGACAAAGCATGTGTAAATTCATAAGTCGACACCATTGCTGAGTATTTCCTCCTTAAAACTGCAGTGAACCAAAGACAGTCTCAAAAACACACTTTGAAATCGCTGGTGTTTCTGACGTCACAAACTACCTTGTAACCAATCAGATCAACGTGTGATCGTCAACGAGTGGATCTCTGAGCTGAGTGAGTGAGTGGAGGCGGGGCTCATTTGCATAGTCATAGAACCACGTATAATAAATGAGGCAAGGGTGTCGAGTTACATTCAAGATATTCTAAAAAAAGTTTTTTTTTCCAAGGAAAAAACATTTAAATTTAAATGTAATTTTAAGAGATAAAATGATTGACTACAGGGGGACTTTAAAGATTGTGTCAGTTACCTCAGTATGTGTTTTTGAGTAAGTAATTACTTCACAACCGCTAAAAAGTACATTCTATATAGTAAGAACGTGTGTAGAATGAATAAAATTTGGACGTATACTACATTCACCATGTTGTCATTATCACGTGACCTACCGGCGCTTCACTGCCATTCATAAATACTCCTCTCCTGTGGCCTCATGGGATACTAAAGTGTCCCTCGTATGCACACTTCAGAATCCCACCGGAAGAAGGTCATCCGGGGACTTTATGCCTACTCTTTTATGAGTATTGTGAATTTAGACATACTTCTTTTTTTGTCGCACACTGTTTTTCGCCTACTTTCTACTATGCGATTTCTAATGCAGTCCTAGTGTGATTAAAACGATTAATCGTTTTTTTAAATGTGGTCGATTCAAAATCAATCCTCAAAGGCCACGAATCGATTTTTTTCCATATTTATTTATCTCTCACCCAAAAGCCAGTATTAGTTTTCCTCCACTGTTCATAGGCTTGTATGTGAATGTTACAGCTAATGCTGTGAGATTTGATGTTTGTTTTCTCTTAAACATAAAATAAGCTGATCCTGTTTGATCAAGGCATTCGGCATCTGTTCTGACTCGTCCAATCTTCAGCATCAATTTTTCATCTTGCATCAAAATCCTGTCTATTCACTGTATGCATCAGAAATATAGAGTGGGGTTCTGTTTTAATGTACCCAAGTGTACCTAAGTTCTTAATTTCTTTTTATCTAACTTATGTTCACTGTTCTTTTTTTATAAATATAGGATTTGTATTAAATCTATATCGAATCGAATTGGAACATCTGAATCGATACCCAGCTGTAGTGTGGACAGACAAGTTGCTTGTCGCTGCAATCTCATCGCATCACATCTGGTTAGGACACAGCATAAGAATTTCACACGGTAGATGGGGTGATGGGGTGATGGGGTGGTGGTGGCGCAATGGATAAGACACATGCCTTTGGTGTGAGAGACCCGGGTTCGAATCCACTGTGAGACACCAATGTGTCCCTGAGCAAGACACTTAACCCCTAGTTGCTCCAGAGGCGTGCGACCTCTGACATATATAGCAATTGTAAGTCGCTTTGGATAAAAGCGTCAGCTAAATGAATAAATGTAAATGTAAATGTAGATGGATTTTTTTTTTACTCACTCTAAAACCGAGAGTTGATCTTCAGCGTCCACGAGCCCCAAGCGCTTGTAAACCCCCTGGAGAATCTGCTGGCCCTGAAAGCCACTCCCTCTGCCATCGGCCCGCGCCACAATCACATCATCACAGCCCACCAGCACATCGGCCCACTCCAGACGGAAGCGCTCGTTCACCTGCTGGCAGCCGGGGTCACACTCACTGTCACACACACACAGAGAGAGAGAGAGAGAGGTCAGACTGATGAGGCCTGATCTGATGTGCTAGATTGGTGTTTTTGACAGTTGCACTAAATCTCGCAGCTTTTTCAGTTTCAAGTGCATATGTTTTAAATTAAAGGATCACTTCAGAATTAAATATTCCTGACAATTTACTCTCCCCCACGTCATCCAAGATATTCATGTCTTTCTTTTTTCAGTCGAAAAGAAATTAAGGTTTTTGAGGAAAAAATTCCCGGATTTTTCTCCATTTAGTGACTTCAATGGGGTCCAACAGGTTGAAGGTCCAAATGTGAGTTTCAGTGCAGCTTCAAAGTCTCGACACGATCCAGCCGAGGAATAAGAGTCTTATCTAGACAAACCAGCGGACATTTTATAACAAAATCCTGTTGATAACTGCTGAAGACACTATATGGAGAAAAATCCTGGAATGTTTTCCTCAAAAACCTTCATTTCTTTTCGACCGAAGAAAGAAAGACATGAATATCTTGGATGATGTGGGGGAGAGTCAATTATCAGGAATATTTAATTCTGAAGTGATCTAATCCTTCAGTTCTATCTTTAACGTGCAGCACAGCTCATTATTGACATCGGCGTGAACGTGTGTTTACAGCGGCACTTTTGTTTCCCGGTGAAATGTTAGTGGAGTGTCCAAATACTGAATTCAACTTTAATAGTGATTATCAAAACCTGCCTCCTAAAAAAAGAGCTAAGAGAGAAATATGTCACTAAATATTTTTAGTAGGTAAAATAGTTTGTAATAGCTATAATATTTCACAAAAAATTACTGTATCCAAGTTGCAAAACAGCCTTACTAAACAATAAGCTTTTAGATCTTTCCATTGTCTTATTTTCAATTTTTTTTTTAAGATACTTCTCAAGTTTGGGGTATCACTGGTCCATCATTAATGATTAACTGCAGGACTAATGAGTAGTTCTACAATAACAGCTACTACTATTAACTAATATGGAAATAAGCTTAACTAATCATATCATATTATTAGAATTTAGGACTTAGTTCCTTATTAGGTAATCAATAATTACTTAATGAGATTGGCATCATTAAGAACTAATAGGTAATGACAGAGTAAGTGAGAGAGGGAGTGAGTGTGTGTGTGAGAGAGAGAGAGAGTGTGTGTTTGTGTGAGAGTGAGTGTGTGTGAGAGAGAGAGTGAGTGTGTGTTTGTGTGAGAGAAGAGAGTGTGTTTGTGTGAGTGAGAGTGAGTGAGTGTGTGTGTGTGTGTGTGTGTGTGTGTGTGTGTGTGTGTGTGTGTGTGTGTGTGTGTGTGTGTGTGTGTGTGTGTGTGTGATCGTACAGCAGCAGCAGGAGAGGGTACTGCTTACTCTCTTCAAACTGTGGAGGGAGGCTGAGCTCGACTCTCAGTGCTGTGAACACACATGAAACACACATCCGTCACTCACAGCAGAAAAACCGAATCAGTAAAACCATCTGAGGCTACATTCAGACTGAAGCCCAATGCAGATTTGTGTTTTTTAATAACAGTGTGAACAGCACGAACCACATGCGATCTGATTTGGGACACTTCTATATGGTTTGCAATGTGGTTTCAGTCTGAACAGAATTCATGCTTTTAAAGCGGCTCATGATATGGATTGAGTCTGTAAAGACTAACATTAACTCTACTGACAGTGACGACCTTGATGACCATGATCAGGAGGATGGTTATGTTTATGGTAATGATGATGATTGTTTTAGTTAAGCTGTCTAAGACGATAATCTTTCATTTGTATCCCGTTACAGTTCGCATGGTGATGGTGAAGATGGCGGTGATGATAACGTTGACTTCATACCCTGGTTGTTAATCTGCAATGTCCTGATTTGTCTAACTGGACTTCGCTTTTTTCTGAATAATTCTCTGATCTTCAGACGAGCATCTAGAGTCACATGATCTGCAGAGAGGAAGAGAAAGAAAGCAAGACAACTGAAGGTTCGGTGTGTTCAGATTTTTTTTTATGCAAAACTAAAACAATAACAGCTTTAACTTCTCAATGATGGGAAATAACCATGGTGTAAGTGGGATAATCCATGGCTAGCTGCGGATTAAACGATTTGAATGTACTCTATAATCTCTTCAAGTATAACCAAACCTTTATTTTGGCAGGTTATAGTTAAAGAGTATTGAGTTTGCGTGTGTATCTGCTGATAGTTTATGTCCTCATATAGTGAGACGGCAGACAGCAGTTGATTAAAAATTAAAATTAAAAATTAAGTCATAATTTACTCACCCTGGTGTTGTTCTAGTGCCATATAGGCCCTACTTTCCATTTCAGACCACAAAAGGGAAAATTAAAACATTGCCCGCTCGTGCTCGCCTATATAATGGCAGTGAATGCCAATGATCATGTCCCATTTTATTAATTTTGATTTATTTATTTTTTTCTGGTCGAGTCGGAGTGAACTGTGGTGCTAATAGAGTTTCATGAACGTGCAGAAGACCAACGGCCAAGGTCAGAATTTCTGTTAAGAACAAGATCTGATTAAGAGTGTGTGTGTGTGAGTGTGTGTGTGTGTGTGTGTGTGTGTGTGTGTGTGTGTGTGTACCTACTTAACTATGTTTTGGGGACAAATTTGTACCCAGAAGTGACCAAAACCTGACGACAACTCCAAAAACCTCAAGTCCTCATTTGTAAAACTTGTATAAAACTAAAGTAATTAAAGGCTTTTTAAAAATGTAAAAATGCTGAAAGTTTTGTGTTATGGGTAGGGTTAGTGTTAGGAGATAAAATATGCAGTTTGTACAATATAAAAACTATTACGTCTATGGAATGTCCCCATTTAGATAGCAAAGTAAACGTGTGTGTGTGTGTGTGTGTGTGTGTGTGTGTGTGTGTGTGTGTGTGTGTGTGTGTGTGTGTGTGTGTGTGTGTGTGTGTGTGTGTGTGTGTGTGTGTGTGTTTGAGAAGAATCAGCGTTTTGTGTTTGGACTCACCGCTCATGTCACTGAGAAGGTGCACAGTGGTTTTGGGGATTCCTGGACCTGAACATTAAATACAAATTATTTACAGAAATCTTCAGCCATTTTTGCAAACCAGAATGAGGCTGATATGAAAAATCAATGTGACGGTGTGAACTAGAGCTGCACGATCTTGATTCAAACACCGACGTGACCTTATTCCTAAAGGACAATGCTTTGGCTGTGTCTATTCTCCAATCACAGAGAACATTCAGATCTGTGTTCTGAGCCAGAGAGAGCCATTGTCATGTATAGATATGAAATGGCTTCACAAAAAGTTCCAGTATCATTATTTCTGTGTTACAATTATTCATATTTATCACAGAAGTACTGGGATAAAAGTTTGTAGTTCAGATATAAACACTGATGACTACGGTAGCGATCAAAATACAGTAAATCACCTTTTGAAAGTTACTTGGTGCTTCAAATAAATATTATATCAATTGCATCGTTACACCAGTAGGTGGCGACAAGTGACTGTTAAAAATGTGTTTGTCATTTAATGATTCGTTCAAAAATGCTGATTCATCCAGTATTGAAATGAGTGAGTCATTGAATCATTCATTTAAGCGATTTAAAATATATATATATATTCAAATTAATTAAATATTTTTAAATAGACTGACACAATTAACATTGGGTCGGAACCTCTTAGTCTTGTAAATTACATGTTATTTTGTTTATATTCAGAATCATAAGAAAATCGTGACTTCTATTTTAAACAAAAAATCTTGATTCTCAATTTTTCCAGAATCGTGTGTGTGTGTGTGTGTGTGTGTGTGTGCTCGTCATTTACCCCTGCAGTTCAGCAGTACAGCTCGTCCTTGAGGACTCACTGAGGCTTCATAGAATGAACAGTGAGGTTTAAACAAAGAACAGCTCAAGCACTCGCGATGGAACGGATCCACTGTGCTCACCCTGGAGGTCAAAGGTCACACTGCTGTAATGTGAGGCATTCAGGAAGAATAAAAGCAAAGAAGTCTGTGCAGAATCAGTGTGTCTGACCTGTACAGGTGCCTGTGACTGAATCCAGCCTCTGTACTGAGAAAATATCTGAATGAAAACACACAACGTGTCAGACATTTAATAGGCTCTTGTGTGTGTGTGTGTGTGTGTGTGTGTGTGTGTGTGTGTGTGTGTGTGTGTGAAACAAGTGACTCACACTGTATCCCACTTTTCATCGTAGGCCAGGATCTCGGTGACCTCCCAGGTGCCTGAGGTCAGGTGACGCATGCTGACCTCTTCACCTTCAGGCTGACAGCAGAAGAGGTAAAACACACAGACACATTCACTTGGGGCTCTAGAACAACAGGTTTTCATGCTTCAAAAGTTAAAAAAAACACCTTATTTTCCTCATATTTGGCTCTCTTCCCAGTCTGTGGGCCTGTCCAAATACCCACACTTGTGGTCTTTGCCACTTGAGAGCACATGCACGCAACTGGAAGTAAGTGCACAATTAAAAATGCCAAAGCGCAGTGCCCTGAACACACACTAAACCCACACTGCTCCTAAGCAGCATTCAAGGCTTAATGTTTCCCATCATGCATTATGTTCGGGATTGCATGCATGCATGCATTAAGCTCACGTGCCCTGAAATCCTGAGATGTTGAGGAAAACATTCCACTGTAACTAAGCTAAATTAATTAAATATTACTTTGGTAGTAAAACATAAAGAGTTTTACATTTTATTGGCGCAAAAGATGAATAGGCTATGTGTATTTTTGATTGATATATATATATATATATTATTATTATTTTATTTTTTTTTACAACATTTGCAACTGCTTTTTATCACTTAATTAGAAACACCACAATTTTAAAATAGTCTTCTGTTACATAGCTAGCTAATACTGAATAGTTTATTTTAAAATGCAAAGTGTTGAAAATCAAAATATAGCTCTGTAAACATTTGCATTTTTTACCCATCGGGTAATCAAACGTTCAGCACACGCCTACTTGAACACTTGAACCAAATACAAGAAATTCGTCATGTAAGCAGACAAGTGGTTAAGTGCAAAGACCGCAAGTGTGGATATTCAGACAGGTTCATCCAGTAACGCTCTGGGGTGCTTTTTCCAAAAGCATCGTTGCCAACTATGATCACAATTTCCATTCAACTCTATTGGTAACGACGGAACTTGCGTCCATAGTTGGCTTTGGGAAATGCACCCGTTTAATTCCTGTCCCTATGAAGCCCCTCCTTCTGAAAAGCACACTGTGCTCTGATTGGTCGGCTGGATCAGTGTGTTGTGATTGGTCGAGCGCTTCGAGTGTGTTTGGGCAATGTCCCACCCCTTACCATAACCGCCAGTTTAACACACTACTAACTAACTCAACCAGGCCCCGCCCCTTTATTCTGCGTATTAATTATTTAAATGAGGAATATTGTGACGTGTTCGTTCCCGGAAGAAACTCAAGACTACAATGGAGGCGTTTCAGGGAGTTCAGAAACACTGACACTGATATAGAGAAGAACTTTGTTACTTTGCAGAGCTTTTTCATGCTCAAACAGCAACATTACACACTAAAGAAAGATGAACATGGGGAAAAAAGCATAATAGGAGCCCTTTAAAATCAGATCAGGGTCAAATATGTTTTTTTATTGTATGGTTTGTGCACTTTTATACCTGCCCTGACATCATGGAGAGATGTCTAAAGGATCCGAGGTTTCCGATTCTGAGCGGTGATGTCATGAGAAACGTTGCTCCATCTTCAGAGAAAACTGGTTTTTCATTCTGCACGAATCAGATGAGAGCGTCAGATTACTTCAGCGCAGCTTTTTGTTTGAGGTAAATAAATATGGCAAAGTCTAAAGTGACATAATCTTTACCTGTCTGTCAATCCATTTGTCTGATGTCATGACATGCTTCTGCAATGAGAGACCAAAACAAATGTTTATGTGTGTTTGCATCGTATGCGTACAGTATATGTGGGTGTGTGTCAGTGCTGTGTGCCATTAACAAGTGAATTGAGATGCCTTTTAAATTCCAACTCAGTTCCTTAAAGCAACACTAAGGAGCTTTTCCTCTTCGGTCCCCCTACAGGTTGGAAGCGGAATTGTCCATTACCGCTGTCGTAAATAGTTCCGCCACCCAAAGCCGACTGTCACACGCACGCTCACTGTTTATCCAGCACCGGCTTTGGAATGAACGATGTCCACGGACAAGGTAGAGTATGTTGCATGATTTCATGAAAGTGTGATGTATTGCAACATCAGAAACGAAGAAAAACTAAATAATGACTATTGTAACGCTTGATGTAAAGCAAGTCAAATTTGTAGTTTTCTTATGTCTCATTCGAACTACAGAAACGCGACCCGGTCTGGCAAACTTGCATAGTGTGGTTATAGCAGATAAAGGGCTGTAAAGCGAATCCAGAAGTGCCGTTCACCCTGTTACGACTTGATGAACCACTGATACGATTTTGGAAACATTATTTTAAGGTAAACATTTTTCCTTAGTGTTGCTTTAATTGGAATTGAGGTTGCAACCAGAATGAAGAATCGCAATTGAAAAGATAAATGCAAGGAAGTAGAATTCAAATTAATTGAAATTGAAGTCCTTGAATTTCCTGGAATAGATAGACCAGGATGGAAGAACACTTCATTTCCCAGAATGCATCTGTGTTTAAGAGTTTCAGTTCAGTAAATTCCCCTTCTAGTTCAACTTGTTGAGGCCAATTCAATTCAAATTCTCTCTCATGAATGGCGTGTTTGAGAATCACTCACCACCACACATTTCCCCGTGTGTGTGTAGCACAGTGTGAGAATGGAGGCGTTCTGAGGACGGTTTAACCAGCGTACAGCGAGACACTCGTCTGTTACCCACTGCACCATGCTGATATAGAGCTCACTGCACACACACACACACACACACACACACACACACACACACACACACACACACACACACAACAGGCTGTCAGCTCAAACATTATGAACATCTGAAGGTTTAGAAATAGAAAAGTCTTATTAAAGAGGACCTATTATGCTTTTTTTAAAGTCTTGATGTTGTTTTTGAGCTCTAGAACAGGTTTTCCTGCTTGAATGTTGATTATTCTCCTCATATTCTCCATTGTTGCAGCTCCTCTCTTCCCAGTCTGTCAGTAACGCTCTGTTTACTTCCTGTCTCTATGAAGCCCCTCCTTCTGAAAAGCACACTGTGCTCTGATTGGTCGGCTGGAGCAGTGTGTTGTGATTGGTCGAGCGCTTCGAGTTCAGAAACAGTGACACTGATATTACATTACAATATCATTGGATCTTTGCAGAGCTTTTTCATGCTCAAACCGCAACATTACACACTAAAGAAAGACGGACATGTGAAAAAGCATAACAGGACCCCTTTAAAGTTGAAAAGATTTTTACACACTTTTGTTCCTCGTCTTGCACGTCTCTTCAGATGCCGGTATGTATGTATGTATGTATGCATGTATGTGACACAAAGATACAAAAACAAGTGTGTGCATATGTGTGTACCTACTTAATCATACTTTGGGAACATAGTTGTACCCAAAAGTGAGCTAAACCTGACCAAATAAAATCCCCAAACTGCCTTTTGATGATATCCTCATTTGTAAAAAAAAACAGTATAAAAATAAAGTAAATACAGTTTTTACTGATGTGTGCTTTCGAAACGCTCTTCGTGCATCAAACTTTACAAAGATTTTAGTAAACACGGCTTCATAACATCATAGCCGTTTTGAAATTATAATGGTTCCCAATTTAATTACACATTTGTATAATAAAAGGGAAGAGTTTTAGTTAATGATCTCGTATCGTCCTGATTAACCAAGCTCTCCATAAAACAAACAAAACAAGCCCTATAAATTAATAAAATAACACATATTATACAGACACTTCATATTTAATGGTATTAGATGATTTGTTATTTGCATTTCACGAGTTCACACGTACATGAAATCTGATGTAGTATTTATGCGTATTTGGCTTGCTGTCCAGGGGAGGGCTCCGAGCTCGGAATTTGGCCCGAACCCAGAGTACTCCCCCCTTATACTGGGGTAGACCCAGCCGAGTGTGAGGTGATGGGGTGGTGGAGGGATGCTGAGAAACTTGTCGTGAGACTGAAGGTGAGGAAAGGCTTTATTTATACCAGCTTCCACTTGTGCTGATTGGTTGATTACCTGAACGTGCTCCTCCCGAACTTTGTTACATGAAACTTCATTTAATAGATTACACTTTCAATAAAACATTTGCGATTGGTTTGTAAAAGCTGTTTTTGTGCATGTTTTGGTTGAGTTTTCATTGCATTTACATTGTTTTGTCCAGCAGGATGTTTTCTGTCCAGGTTAGGTTACAGTATTTATGACTAGCTGCATATAAGACAACAGAAGTCTATGCAATGTCCCCATTTAGGTAGCTAAGTAAACGTGTGTGTGTGTGGTACCTTCTCTGTAAACTGTCGGGATGCAGGAGTTGTGTAGTTTTGTGTGTGTGTGTGTGTGTGTGTGTGTGTGTGTGTGTGTGTGTGTGTGTGTGTGTGTGTGTGTGTGTGTGTGGTACCTTCTCTGTAAGCTGTCAGGATGCAGGAGTTGTGTGTGTGTGTGTGTGTGTGTGTGTGTGTGTGTGTGTGTGTGTGTGTGTGTGTGTGTGTGTGTGTGTGTGTGTGTGTGTGTGTGTGTGTGTGTGTGTGTGTGTGTGTGTGTGTGTGTGTGTGTGTGTGTGTGTGCGTGTGTGTGAGAGTGTGTGTGTGGTACCTTCTCTGTAAGCTGTCAGGATGCAGGAGTTGTGTAGTGTGTGTGGATCCGTTCACACTGACCACATTCAGTGTCACTTCAGGATTCGCCTGTCCAGCCTGTTGCACACAGTGAAATGAAGTGAAATCCAGAGTTCTGTTGTTCACCGTCACAGCCGTAACTAACCAATGACTGAATGAGTGAGCTGGTTTTGAGAGGGGATCTGTACACTGGTGACTAAGAACAAACAGAGACCAGTTAAAACCAGTACAGCTTCATGAGTTTAGAGGAGGGAGAGAGATCCAGATCCAGAAAGTCAGTTCATCATTAGCTGTTAAAGGATTAGTTCACTTCAGAATGAAAGTTTCCTGATAATTTACTCTCCCCCTCGTCATCCAAGATATTCATGTCTTTCTTTCTTCAGTCGAAAAGAAATAAAGGATTTTTAGGAAAACATTCCAGGATTTTTCTCCATAGTGACTTCAATGGGGTCCAACGGGTTGAAGGTCCAAATGTGAGTTTCAGTGCAGCTTCAAAGTCTCGACACGATCCAGCCGAGGAATAAGAGTCTTATCTAGACAAACCATCCGCCATTTTATAACAAAAATAAACATCTATATACTTTTTAACCACAAATGCTCGTCTTGCACTAGCTGTGATGCACCACACATTACATCACGCGTTGAAAGGTCACGCGTGACGGAGGCGGAAGAACCGACCTAGTGTTTACAAAACTAGTTGCAAAGACTAAATCAAATGCCATTTACAAAAAAATGTCAATAAATAAAAGGTAAAACAAAACCTACATTTCTGAACCGGTACACGCATCCTGAGCTGCCAACTCTCACGCATTTTCACACGCTCTCACGCCACACATCCATTTTCTCACGCACAGAAAAATGGCGAAGCAAAGAGGACACGGAGACCGACAGACTAGACAGAGCAGGTAACTTAAGATATAAAAAAAATCTCAGCTCTCAGATTATGTCAATTTTATTACGAAATTCAAACAATAAATACCGTTTTGGCGCTTGTAAATGTGACGTGACAGATCCCTAGCGGCACGTAAACCGATCATCTCTACTAGCTAATAGTAAATAAACACGAACACTGTTGAAAGATACAGTACAACTTACCGAAATGTATATTCCTCATACATAATATCGATCAATCAGTGTTTTTCATCCGCATAAAGGGGTCAATAAAACTGCTGGAGAACAATTTACCTCAGGAAAGCCATAACATAATATAGGCTATAGCACTTTAGTTGGCTAGAAAAAAAGAGCTACAGAGAGTATTTTGCTCAATATGTGTACTATATTACATATTTATTATATTTTTACATATATCATTAAATTAAGTTGTTATTATAATAAAAAAACGCATTAGCTGATAGGGCTATAATAATAAAAAGCAATAATAAAAAGATGTAGCTTACCAGAAATTGTACCATGTAAACATTGTAACATTTTGTCACTAAACCTAATAAATTCAGTTTAGTTACTACATTTTTTGACAATCACAATACACTTATTGTGATGCAAGAATTAAATGTTATTTTTACCCCATTGAAGTCACTATATGGAGAAAAATCCTGGAATGGTTTCCTCAAAAACCTTCATTCCTTTTCGACTGAAGAAAGAAAGACATGAATATCTTGAATGGCGTGGGGGGAGAGTAAATGATCAGGAGATTTTAATTCTGAAGTGAACTACTCCTTCAACCTTTTGTAAGATGCGTATTCAACAGCAGGTTGAGGCAGACGGATGTGCGGCTTACCTTCGGGTATGGATACTGATGTCCACGAGGATAAAGCATCCCTGTGAAACGCGGCAGCTGCTCTTTGGGTACAAGAGTGTCGTTGATGGTGAGAAATGCCAGACTGGATCCTGATGGAGACCACCAGTGAGCAACTGAAGAATGCAAGACCTCCTCTAACAGCCAGTCAGAGAAACAGATTCAAACAGGTCAGATTCATTCAAATAATATGTAGTGGCATGGCTTGTGTTGTTCATTACAGTGTGATGATGATGGTGTGTTACCCTCATAAAGCCAGTCAGTTATTCCATTAAATATGAGGCCATCTTGCCCCGATGACGTCAGTCTTAGAGAACTGCTCTTCACTTCTGGCTGATAGTAGATATTATTCTCAAATATGTATACCTGAGACAGAGAGAGAACGAGATGAGAGGAGAAAGAAAGAAGGCTTGAGTCCACAGCTGTCAGTCACTAAAGAGGACTTATTACGCCCTTTTTCAAAGTCTAGTTCTCTACTAGAACAGGTTTTCCTGCTTGAATGTTGATTCTTTTCCTCATATTCTCCATTGTTGCAGCTCCTCTCTTCCCAGTCTGTCAGTGACGCTCTGTTTAGTTCCTGTCTCTATGAAGCCCCTCCTTCTGAAAAGCACACTGTGCTCTGATTGGTCAGCTGGAGCAGTGTGTTGTGATTGGTCGAGCGCTTCGAGTGTGTTTGGGAAATGTCCCGCCCCTTACCATAACCACCAGTTTAACACACTACTAACTAACTCAACCAGGCCCCGCCCCTTTATTCTGCATATGAATTATTTAAATGAGGAATATTGTGACGTGTTCGTTCCCGGAAGAAACTCAAGACTACAATGGAGGCGTTTCAGGGAGTTCAGAAACACTGACGCTGATATAGAGAAGAACTGGAGCTTTTTCATGCTCAAACAGCAACATTACACACTACACTACACACAACTGTTTTTAAATTAAACATTCAATTAGTTTTCTTAATGTGTTGAAATTGTAATTCCAGATTATTTTCAATGTGAAAGTCATCATCTTGACTATAGGCTGCAAAATATAAATGTTAACTGTAAAACTTTTGTTTATAAGTGGTTTTGTTTTGTCTACATATGACCGATGAACCAGATATTAATATTATGCCTGTTTAGATGACTGGTTAAGGGTTTATGAAACCCACATGACACATGTAGGGCTTGTAATTTTCTAAGCATTGTGTGTTTCAAGCCTTTTCCACGTGTTTGTCCAGCAGATGTCCTTAGTGCAGTGTTTGTGAATCATGTTACATAGCATTTGGCTCCATCGATTTCAAAGATTCAAAATTTTTGTCCACATTACTCTCGATTCCCAGCACCTCAGAATCGAAAGGTTGAGTCCCAGCTTTAGTTTTCATTTCTTATTGCACTCTGACCGCAATTTAACTGAAATACTGTCAGTGACTTCAATGGCTGATGTAGCCTACATGATATTTTAAATTTTTTATATCTCTCCTGTACATATAAAAATTTCATGTGTGCTCCGTGCACTGCACTATATATATATATATATATTATATATAGAGCCAATTAAGGCTCTTTCAGTTTGATCTGTTCACATCAGCTTATGAATTAGCAATGCTGGTTTGTGGTTGCTTTGTGCTGGTCGAGTCAGTGGACCAGCATAGCTCACACCAACCAGCATGGTGTTTCTGAAGAAGTTGCTTGACTGTGGGTTTCTTGCTGAAAGCCATAGATGATCAGCCTGGTAGACGACCAGCACTTTTCAACAGGGTTGTAGTGTAACAGACACACAAATACTTGTGAATACTGCTGGTTTTCCTGGTGTTTATATTCCAGTTTCGTAAACCACACCGCTAGGATAAATGAGCTATTGACAGTGACTCACCAGTTGTTGGCCGTGATTCCCCCATGATGCAAACTGTAGAACACAATCAGAAACCTCTGGAGGATTCAGTTCATGCACTTCCCTGCACACACACACACACACACACAGGTTTGTATTTCTATACTTGTAAGGACATTCCATAGGCGTAATGGTTTTTATACTGTCCACACTATATATGCTATCCCCCTACAGTAACCCATCACACACACGTACACACGCACACACTAACCCTACCCATAAACCTACCCATCACACACACACAAACACACACACACACACACTAACCAGACCCCTAAACCTACCCATCACACACACACGCACACACACACACACACACACACACACACACACACACACACACACACACACACACACTAACCCTACCCCTAAACCTACCCATCACACACACTAACCCTACCCCTAAACCTACCCATCACACACACGTACACACACACTAACCCGACCCCTAAACATACCCATCACACACACACACACGCACACACACACACACTAGCCCTACCCCTAAACCTACCCATCACACACACACACACACACACACACACACACTAACCCTACCCCTAAACCTACCCATCACACACACACACACACACACACACACACACACACACACACACACACACTAACCCTACCCCTAAACCTACCCATCACACACACACACACGCACACACACACACACACACACACACACACACACACACACACCCGACCCCTAAACCTACCCATCACACACACACTAACCCGACCCCTAAACCTAACCATCACACACACACACACACACACACACAAACTAACTCGACCCCTAAACCTACCCATCACACACACACAAACAAACATACACACACACTAACCCAACCCCTAAACCTACCCATCACAGAAAACTTTATGCATTTTAAATTTTTTATAAAACACTGTTTAGTGTGTTTTTCAAGACATTTGAAATATGAGGACTCAGGAAATGTACTCATAAATCATGTTCATGTTGTAATACACAAGTCACTATACAAATTTCTGTCCTCATAATTCACAAAAACAAGCACGAACACACACAAACTAAACATCACATAACATCCACACACATAACCGTTCTCTTATGCACATTACGTGTCTGTATAGTCAAATCATCTTCATTTTTAAAGCGTTTTACACAATAGAAATACCGTGTTTGTAAGTTGTAGATCAAGTAAGATGCCAGGTAGGAGTATCGATACACCTAAAGAAACACAAGACAAAATGGAATAAGTCCAAAAAAAAGATGCTAAACAAAACATTCATGCCTATACAACACTGCAAAAAATGACAAAAATACTAAACATTCTTAAATCAAGATACATTTACTTGAGAAGCAAAATGACTGAAGATATTAAGTCTTGTTTTCTGAAAAATGTGTCAAAATGAAGTGAGTTTTGATTAAAACAAGAACAGACATCCTTAACACTTTACGTATAATGCATTAAATCTGTTCATGTAAAGCTAAAATGCATTATAATATTAGCAGATTCCTACATCTGAAATGTGTTTTAATGCATTATACTTTCTAAAGGCGCAACAATGAATATTATAATGTATTATAACTGTGGTCATAATTAATTCATGAGCTCATACAATTCATTATAAGGTGCATTAAAAGCCATAATAAATGCATTGAATACATTTATAATGCATTATATAAAAAGTAACACGTAAAATATGTGCAAATTGGGTCAGAAAAATATAATCTTGGTTTCCCTTTTTAAATTAAGTTTATTTTTCTGACCTCATTGGCAGATATTTTTACTTGTTTTAAGCAAAAACTCACTTAATTCTGATCTTTTTTTTTTTTTTTTTCAGAAAACAAGACTTAATATCTTCAGTCATTTTGCTTCTCCAGTAAATGTATCTTGATGTAAGAATGTCTAGATATGTGTACTGGAAAACAAGACAGAAGCACTGAGGAAGAACATCATTGTTTGCAGTGCATGACTATCATTCATGAAGGTGATTTGCTTGATTTGACCTGTTATTTTATATTTGCTTATTTTCTGGCCCTTTTCTAAAGAAAAGCTCCTGAGAATCATTGTGACCTCTGACCTTTCTGACATCGTACGCCAGTAACACGTAGTTGAGGTCTGGTGACACGGAAAGCTTGGAGGCCTTGAACACTGCCTGTGTGAAAAACAGTCCCGTTAGAAGTGATCGTTTCATCGTTCAGGACAGTGATCCTGAAGGCAACAAATCAAATGTTAGAAGGTTATTCTTCAACAATGGATATTATGATGCGGTAATGTGAGTTTAACAATTAATTGTTAAAAAAAATAGTTGAATCCTTCCCGGTCTACTGACATCCGCTGCAAACATTACAATGCTCATGATAACTTTCGTTAACTTTACAATAAGTAAATCCACTTCACCAGATATTTATTTTTCGAAAGCGATGCCATAGAAATATATAAATATAAGTTCAAATTCTAAAGATGGCTGCATGTCTACTTTAGTTCGTGGGATTAGAAAGATGTTTTCTGCACTTGTGCCTGTTTTAAAAGCTGATTGCAGATTTCTCATTTGAAGTATTTGTTTCCATTGTATAACATTACTCACAGATGTGCTGTTTTTCATCATAACCTCGGTCTGATTGGTCTCCATGTTCAGCATCTTCAGATCTCCGTCTCTGTCCCTGTAGACGAGCCGATAATCTGAAGGAGAAGCATATTCACACAAACATACAGAACAATAACAGCAGCGTAATCAGATTCAAGAGTTGATTCTTCCTATTATGCTTTTATTCATGTTTATCTTTCTTTACTGTGTAATGTTGCTGTTTGAGCATGAAAAAGCTGCAGTTATTCTCTATATCAGTGTCAGTGTTTCTGAACTCCCTGAAACGCCTCCATTGTAGTCTTGAGTTTTTCTCCGGGAACGAACACATAACAATATTCCTCATTTAAAGTCCCCCTGTAGTCAATCATTTTATCCCTTAAAACTCATCTTTGATCACCAAAATGAAATTTTTAAATGTTTTTTTCCTGTAAAAAAAAACGTCATGCCATGCTTGAATGTAACTCGACACCCTTGTCTCATTTAGTATGCGCAGTTCTATGAATATGCAAATGAGCCCCGCCTCCACTCACTCACACAGCTCAGAGATCCACTGGTTGACGATCACACGTTGATCTGATTGGTTACAAGGTAGTTTGTGACGTCAGAAACACCAGCGATTTCAAAGCGTGTTTTTGAGACTGTCTTTGGTTCACTGCAGTTTTAAGGAGGAAATACTCAGCAATGGTGTCGACTTATGAAGTTACACATGGTTTGTCTTAAAGCACATTAAAAACACCACATAGACATATAAACAACATTAAACGCTGGATTTTCACCACAGGGCGATTTTAAAGGGCACCTATTATGGAATTTTGAAAATTACCTTTCATGTAGTGTGTAACATAGATCTAAGTGAACAAAAACATCCTGCAAAGTTTTATATACAGTACCAGTCAAAAGTTTGGAAACACTACTATTTTTAATGCTTTTGAAAGAAGTCTCTTATGCTCATCAAGCCTGCAGTTAAAAAAAAAAACAAAAAAAAACAAAACAGTAATATTATGAAATATTATTACAATTTAAAATAATGGTTCTCTTTTTTAATATACTTTAAAATGTAATTTATTTTTGTGATGCAAAGCTGAATTTTCATCAGCAAGTCCTCCAGTCTTTGGTGTCTTATGATCCTTCAGAAATCATTCTAATATGCTGATTTATGATCAATGTTGGAAACAGTTGTGCTGCTTAATATTTTTTTATAACCTGAGATACTTTTTTCAGGATTATTTGATGAATAAAAAGTTAAAAAGAACTGTATTTATTTAGAATAGAAATCTTTTGTAACAATATACACTACCGTTCAAAAGTTTGGGAACAATAACTATTTTTTTTTTAAAGAAATTAGTACTTTAATTCAGCAAGGATGCGTTAAATTGATAAAAGGTGATGGTAACGATTTATATTGTTAGAAATGTTTTTATTTTGAATAAATGCTGTTTTTATGAATAAATGCTGTTAACGTTTTACTCATCAATGAATCCTGAAAAAAGTATTCCAAAAAAATATATTAAACAGCACAACTGTTTCCATCATTGATAATAACTGAGTATCAAATCATCATATTAGAATGATTTCTGAAGGATCATAAGACACCAAAGACTGGAGTACTTGCTGATGAAAATTCAGCTTTGCATCACAAAAATAAATTACATTTTAAAGTATATTAAAAAAGAGAACCATTATTTTAAATTGTAATAATATTTCATAATATTACAGTTTTTTTGTTTTTTACTGCAGGCTAGATGAGCATAAGAGACTTCTTGCAAAAGCATTAAAAATAGTAGTGTTTCCAAACTTTTGACTGGTACTGTATGAAAGTTCACCGTAAAAAAAAGTTATTGTCTCTCAAAAGTAGGAGTCGACTCTGAGTCAATTTAATGAATCGTTTTTCCAATGAGTCATTTTCCTTTTCGTTGTGACGTCAAGACGAAAAATTATCAAATTGGCCGCGTCCACTCATTGCGCGCGCAGACACCAGGGAAAACTTGAAAACATCATGTCGACAACAAGACGCTGTGTTCTGAAGTGTGAATCAAAAGCGACCTTTTTTTCACTGCCCAGGGACGAGCATGTGAAGAATCAGTGGCTAGAGTTTATATTTACAACTATACCACACAAGTATAGCCCGAACCTTGTGCTGTGTTCACGTCATTTTAATGACGATTGCTTTACAAACATAAATGCTTTCAAGTGTGGATTCGCGAGCCGGTTGCTACTGACTGGGTCATCTGACCAATCACCGCAGATTAGCGTCACGCAAAGGAGAGGTTTGGAAAACTGAGTCGTTGAACGAATCATTTGGAAGTCGGTGAGCAAATCAGGTAAAAATAGATGCATATTATAAGACAACAAAAGTGTTTTTTGTCATTGCATGCATGTAAAACTGTTGTTGGGGACTCCCAAAACAATATTAGGAACAATTTAAATGGCATAATAGGTTCCCTTTAAATAATTCATATGCAGAATAACGGGGTGGGGCCTTGTTGAGTTAAGCCCAATTTATACTTGTACCCTGACGTACACCTCTCCAAAAATGTAACAACGCGTCAATTCTACGCGGACCGCAAGCGCTGTGATTGGTCTGCTAGAACTCCTCCCTCAGGTTTCACATGCTCCATCTGCATGTGTAATTGCGTGTCAACGCGGACAATGACGCAGAAGTATAAATGAAAACCAACACGTAGCCTACAGCGTACAGGCTCCGCCGTAGGTCCGACGCAGAAGCATAACTCAGCCTTTAGTTAGTTGTGTTGAAACTGGTGGTTATGATAAGGGGCGGGACATTTCCCAAACACACTCAAAGCGCTTGGCCAATCACAACACACTGATCTAGCCACACTGATCTGTGCTTTTCAGAAGGAGGGGCTTCATAGAGACAGGAACTAAACAGAGCGTTACTGACAGACTGGGAAGAGAGGAGCCGCAACAATGGAGAATATGAGGAAAATAATGTGATTTTTGAACATTCAAGCATGAAAACCTGTTAGTACAGCCCAAAAACTAAATAGGGCATAATAGGTCCCATTTAAAGAGCCCTACATATGTGTTTACAGCCTTGTGTGTCTATTTGACAGGTCTTGTTTAGTCCAACACACACACAGCTGCCGCTGCAGAACCTAGACTGAGATTGAGAATGTCTTTCTCACCGGAAACCCATTGAGCTTCGAGATCTTGATCCTGCAGCTCACTGTAGAAAAGGTCATCCAGGGTCAGACAGGATCCCAGAGTGTGGTGAGCATCACCTGAGACCGTTAACACAAACACACACACTAACATGAGCATGTTCAAGATAGTGGAATGTGTTAGCCATGCGTGTGTGTGTGTGTGTTTGTACCAACTTAACTATATATTGAGGACAAATTTGTACCCAGAAGTGACCAAAATTACCCTTTAGGGACGTCCTCATTCGTAAATCTGATATAAAAATAAAGTAATGCAGATAGTTGTGTGTGTGTGTGTGTGTGTGTGTGATGGGTAGGTTTAGGGGTAGGGTTAGTGTGTGTGTGTGTGTGTGTGTGTGTGTGTGTGTGTGTGTGTGATGGGTAGGTTTAGGGGTAGGGTTTGTGTGTGTGTGTGTGTGTGTGTGTGTGTGTGTGTGTGTGTGTGTGTGTGTGTGTGTGTGTGTGTGTGTGTGTGTGATGGGTAGGTTTAGGGGTAGGGTTTGTGTGTGTGTGTGTGTAATGGGTAGGTTTAGGGGTAGGGTTTGTGTGTGTGTGTGTGTGTGTGTGTGTGTGTGTGTGTGTGTGTGTGTGTGTGTGTGTGTGTGTGTGTGTGTGTGTGTGTGATGGGTAGGGTTAGTGTAAGGGGACAGAATATACAGTTTGTACGGTATAAAAATCATTACATCTGTGTCCCCATTTAGATAGCTAAGTAAACGTGTGTGTGTGTGTGTACAAATATCTTAACATTCTTAAATTAAGATACATTTACTTGAGAAGCAAAATATCAGTGGAATAAGAAAAATTATCTTATTTTCCCTTTGAATTACATTTATTTTTTTGACCCGCCAAGGAAGATATTTCTTTTTCTTGTTTTAAGCATAAACTTACTTAATTTTGATTAAGTTTTCAGAAAAGAAATTAAAAAAATTGGCTTCTCAAGTAAATATCTTGATTTAAGAATGTTTAGATATTTGTACTGGAAAACAACACAAAAATACTGAGGAAGAACATCTTTTTTTGTACAGTGCAGAGTCAGTTTGTCAGACATTTGTCCGGTTTTGTGTGTAGGACTAATTTCTTAATTTCTTCATTATTTTAGGCATTGTTTTGCTTGGTCAGTGTCTTTGTGGGTTTTTGGTTCTTATACAGGTTGTAAGAACCTATAAATACCTGAAATAATTTGGCAAAGTGATACATGGAAGTGTAATGCGGTCAAAACCTTCCTGGAACTACTTTAGCTGCGCGTTTACTGGAAAATAAGTCTAAGACCGCTCATAAACCAATCAGAATCAAGCATTCAACAGCTATGTGATATAACAATGAATACTTTTTTCTTTATCTACAAGCTCAAACGTGAAGTTATGCATGAAAAACCAGACATTTGTTACTTCACCTCTATGTGAATGAATGTTTATTGGCACTGGAAACACACAGACCTGTAGACAGCAGAAAGATGGACAGACCGATCAACGACAGCACAAACGCAATGACCAGAAGTGAGATTCCCACACCCTTCCAGTTCATTTCAGAGGAAATACTTCCCACATCCTACAGAGAGAGAGAGGAGGAGAGACGTATTTCAACCTTATTAGATTAGAGTTTAGATAATACACTAATCTTTAATCAGAACACACTGACCCTGTTTACTTGCACAAGGATATTCCAACACTAATCAAAATATTAGTAGGCTTTATGTAAACGCATTAACCTTATAACCATAACCAGACTGTGCAAAAGGCCATGGTCAAGTTACATTTATTTTAATATTATAGTTGTACAGTATTCTGTTCAAGTGTTGCGCCTGCTGAGCAGCCGGAGTTTTAATCGGAAGTCTCGCAAGTTCGGCGAAAATGACGTGAGATCAGATATACGGCAATGGAGGAAAAGAAGGAAGAAATGTGAACCACACGTTTGTCCATCTGACCATATCACACAAACCCATCACGCACACTGAACATCGCAGCACACGAAGCTACAGGCCTCACTGTTAATATCTCATCACATTGGCCTTATCAGGACCAGACAAAGATCCTGTAAGCTCGCACTCGATCGGCCCAATGGAGGCATCCGACCAGCACGGAAGGTCTTTACGTGTTACTGTCTTTTCTCGAGGCAAAGTATTTTTTGATTAAATGCAATACATTTGAATATGTATTTTCTCGTAATCCATAAATGAAAAGGTTTTAATGATATCTGTGCATCATTAAATGTGAGCGAATGCTTGACTATTCCTTTTAACTCTTTAATGAAAATAATGTCAAAGACGGTTAGAATAATCAAATGTAACAATTTATTATGTCAGGTACATGTATCATTTTGTACCAAATGTATCATCACATGTACCAATTTCATAATCAATTCAAAGATAATCGATACAAAACATCAGATGCTCTGGAATAAAGAGAAGAGATGCGAACCCAACATTAAAATACATGATGCTAAATTCTTTGAGGTCCTTCAACATCATGGGCTCATCTGAGTAACGGAAGGCCAAGAGCCCTTTGCTGCATTCCATTATATAGACATAACCTCTTTCACATGGAAACATGTGCTAACAATGGAAATTTGCATTCAGAGGTTATACCTTTTGGGGGGTATGAGACCATTTGCCAGGAGACCACCTTCCTTTGTGTGCCAGTTATCTCTAAACTCTTAAAAACCTTATTTCCTTTTGTTTTACTTATTTGGAAATGAGACATTTGTACCAGTCGCACTGAGACATTTCAAATGATACCAAACATTTATAAAACTGGATGATAATTGTTAACATTTAAACCATATAGATTGTGTGTAAATCTCAGGTGATTTTTGCATAAGAGAGAGAGGGTGGGGGAAGAGGGAAAGAGATGTATTCTGAGGTGAGACTTTTGAATTTCTTACAATACCTACTAACATGTAACCGCCTGTTCAAGTTCCAATTTGATGGCATTACGCCTGAGGATATCTCCCCCCATCTTTCATTATGTGGACCTTCTCTGGAATACCTGGGACTTGTTAAGACTGAGTACTCTTATTGACACCACTTCATTGCCTTATCTCAACATCATTGTATCTTTTGACTCAAAGCATGTTGTTTTATTGTT
Organism: Rutilus rutilus; assembly: GCA_021464565.1. Classification (NCBI taxonomy): domain Eukaryota; kingdom Metazoa; phylum Chordata; class Actinopteri; order Cypriniformes; family Leuciscidae; genus Rutilus; species Rutilus rutilus. The sequence goes on along the minus strand of JAJAQA010000009.1, from coordinate 41,097,441 downwards.
TGGTTATTTTGCCTAGGCCTACGCTGTTTTATTGTGACATATTTACATTTTGTTGACATTGTGAGAAAATAATTAATTCTTTCATTAATACATTGAGTGAATTGGACCCATGACTCTGGCTTCTTTACTCCTCTCCTAGTTACTGGACATCAATTGTGTAAATAGTCCTCTAAGGTGATTTAAAACCTTCACAGTAAGCAGTGCATACTACAGCCTTCAATACATTTAATGGTCCTTCGAGCCGTTTCCTACAACCACCTTAGCGATGATGTCCAGAACTAGTAAGGGAGCTATAGAGCCAGAGGTTGTACGCCCACGTAGAATAACAAGACGGCCAACACATTTGCGTAACTATGAGGTTAGCTATCCTCAGAAACAGCTTGCATTTGCAGATGAGCAGTCTGATATGCTCAGTTGTATGTGTGAATTGAGGGGGGAAATAGGCGAATGAGGCAAGACATGCAACGCATATGTGATATGATTGTTAACTGTCCTGTGTTAGCTTCCCAGGTTTCATTATCTGAGCAACAGCTTCTGAATGAAGGAGCTGTAGTGTCATCTACACCAAAGTCTACTAGTATGCAGGAGTCATTTCAGGGTGATGGAAACTCTAGCCAGACAGAACATACTCCATTGGTGCCACCTAGAGATGAATCCCTCCTTACAGTTCGCAGTCGTGAGGGAGAGCTCATTGAAGAGCTTACAGACAGTCTAAAGAGAGCAGGCCGGCTTAGTGATAGTCCGCCCAATTCAGGTATGTCGACCCCTTCGTATAATGATCCAAATAGTAGTAAGAATGACTTGCCACGTTATGATCACCATTATGATGCTAATGTTCCTCTGCAGCCACCTCATTCATCTGATATTCGTCAGCAATGTCCAGATGACCCACCAGTGTTGCGGTCCAGTATGCCTTCTCATGATGTTTATTATCAACCATCAAACGGACCCTTACCATCGCCGCTTAAGTGACAGAGAGCGTCTGCAGAAGGATGCCTTCACGGATCGTTTCGATCATTCTCCAAATGATTGGAGGCAAGAGTACAGTCGAGATAATGGACAGTTACATACATCTGGTCGTTCTCACCATTCGCTTGGATACTCTGAGCTTCATCGTCCAGTGCATCCACTACCAATGCAATATCGAGGGCCAACTCCTACAATCCCCGATTTCGGTCGGGATGATCCGAAGATGATTTTCTCGTCTTAAGCTTGCGTTAAACAGCGTTCTTCCTGAAGTCGTTTAAGTTCCAAATACTTATGGACCACCTTAAGCTGGAAGATGCTTTACTTGTCGCTGACTCGTATAGTCACAGTCGTACTCCATTCAGTGACACTATGAGAGCGCTCACTAATATGTATGGGCAGCCACATCAATTGGCACTGCAAAGGATCACTAATCTGATGGATAGGCCCAATATCAGGAGCGGGGATGTGAAGTCTTTCAAGGCATTTGCCCTTCGTGTCCGAGCACTGGTTGGAATGTTAAACCAGTTAGGTAGCACAGGTTGGACTGAACTGAAATGTGGCTCACATGTTTCTCGTCTCTTAGCTAAGTTGCCGTACGACCTAAGAGCTAACTTCAAGAGATTCATTAACCCCCTTCAGACACCTATTCCAACTCTGATTGATTTCGCAGACTGGCTGGAATATGAGGTTCATGTGCAGGTAGAAGGAACACAGTATGGGTCCTATCCTGATCACGTGAAACACAGTGTTCACAAAGACACGCGAGCTGGTTTTGTGCCCCGAAAGCTGACTACTGTTCTACATGGTAGAGAGCAGAAAGTAGGATCAGTAGAGCTCCCAAAGACTGAATAAACTCAGAAAGAGTAAAAAGTATTGTCCGTTCTGTGACACAATTCAGCACTACATGAATCAGTGCTCCAACTTCAAACTCTTAACTAAGGAGCAGATTGAGAGTTGGATCAGAACAGGACATAGATGTTGGCGTTGCGGACGAGGGCATTCTTCATCTAAATGCACGTTAAAGGCGAAATGCAAGCGGTGTGAATGGAGGCATCTTGATGTTCTTCATGAAGTCAATGCCAACGCCGATGGGATGAGTAAAAGTAATAACTGGACATCGGAGAAAAGTCCAGTAAGCCCTGCTTCTCAGACCCTATACTTGGATCGACCTACGAGTGGTAAGCAAGTGCTACTGAAGTTAAGTCGGGTAATCATTCGGAATGGTGATAAGTCACTAGAAACCTACGCTGTGCTAGACGACGGATATGAGCGAACTATCTTGTTGAATGAAGCTGCTCAATGTCTAGACCTTCAGGGTGAAATTGAAGATCTGGCTCTGTGCACAGTGAGACAGGATGTCCATACCATTCATGGAAGATCTGTATCCTCCATAGCACCTGTTTCACACCCTGACAGATCCTAACCGGTCAAGGGTGCATTCACAGCAAAAGAGCTAGCCCTGGTTCAGCATACTTACCCCATCTCTGACTTTTAAAGAAGATATCGTCATCTCCGTGACTTACCTTTACATGACATCCACAAAGCGCAGCCCTTGGTACTTATCGGCTCAGATTATTCTCACTTGATAACCCCTGTTGAGCCGGTGAGATTGGGTCCTCCTGTCCAGCGGTGGTTCATACAATGCTTGGCTGGACATTGCAAGGTCCCTCAAGGCTTATTAAGCCTCACTTGCAGCCTCAAGAATGTTTATTCATTTCTTGTGTTTCTCCTGAAGCTGAGCTCTTCCGTCGAATCAAAAAACTTTGGCAGCTGGATACTCTTCCTTATCAATCTGAGAAAGTAGTCAGTCGATCACGACTGGATGCAGAAGCTATTCGGCTCCTAGAGGAGAAAACCATCAGGATCGATGTGAATGGTGTCAAAAGGTACGCCACGCCTCTACTCTGGAAAGAGTCGCCTCCACCTCTGAACGCACCCAAAGAGGCGGTCATGGCCCTGTTACGCAGCACAGAGCGGAAATTATCTAAAGAGCCTAGTATGGCAGCGTCTTATGAATCAGAGATTCAGAAACTGCTACTGGTGAGTTACGTCACCCCGCTGACATCTGCAGAATGTGATCCGAGTTCCCAGTCATGGTACATACCACATCATATGGTTCATCACAATGCAAAGAACCTTCTGTGGCCATCTGCAGTGACGTGAAGGGTATGTTCCATCAAATCCGTCTCCTTGATGAAGATAAACCCTTCCTCCGCTTTCTGTGACGTGATGGAAATACATCTGAACCGGCCATCGTGTATCAGTGGCAAGTTCTGCCATTTGGCACTGCATGTAGCTCTTGTTGTGCTACTTACGCACTTCAGTCCCATGCAAAGGTGGATCTCGAAGCTACTGATGAAGTACGTCAAACGGTGGAGCGTAGCTTCTATGTTGACAATTGTCTCAAGAGTGTCTCTACTGAAGCTCAAGCTATACAGCTGGTAAACCGATTGCAGTGCCATCTTATGGACGGTGGATTCGAATTGAGGCAATGGGCCAGAAACATCGCTGAAGTTATTCAACACCTTCCTGCTGAGTTAAAGTCGAAGAGTGGGGAGATTTGGCTCAGTCAAGACCCCCTTGGATATCTCATTCCGTATACCACAAGAGCCAAGATTGTCGTGCAGTTGTTGTGGGATAAGAAACGAGGATGGGATGATCCTAATTTACCATCGGGCCTACTAGACATTTGGCATCAGTGGGAGAGCGAGCTCCCACAATTGTCTCAGATCCACCTGCCAAGATGCTACAGTTCCAGCCTTCAGTATCCTGTCAAGAGCCGCAGTGTTCATGTGTTTTGTGATGCTTCTGAAAAAGCGTACGGCTCTGTAGCATACTTGTGCTCTGAAGACGGTCAGGGTAATATGTAGGTTGCCTTCATGGTGGCAAGGTCACGAGTCGCTCCACGGAAACAGATCTCCATCGCTCATTTAGAGCTTTGTGCTGCATTGACAGGAGCGCAGCTAGTCTCGTCTTGAAGAAAGAGCTGACTCTAGATATCTCCAAATTCGTCTATTGGTCTGACTCGACTACAGTTCTTTCTTGGCTGCAGTCTGATTCGTGCAGATACCGAGTGTTTGTAGTAGTTAGAGTCACCGAAATTCAAGAGTTGTCTGACCCTGGAGCTTGGCACTATGTCGATTCAGCAGCCAATCCTGCTGATGATATCACGCGTGGGTTGTCACTGGTTCAGCTAGCTAAAGAAACACGATGGAAACAAGGACCACCCTTCTTGATGCAGTCTAGCATGTTTTGCGGCACCTTGACTGAACATAAACTGCAAGTTGAACCTGATCCCAGTCAATTTAGTAGCTATCCTGATTTACTAGAGGCTACAGCACGATTCCTTCATGGGGCGACTGACAACACAGATTCACCAAGTGTAGATGCGTTTCAGAAGGCAGAATTGTCTATCCTTAGACAATGTCAGATGCAAGACTTTCCTGAGGAATTTGCTTTGCTCAAGGGAGGGAAAGACATTTCTGTACATAGCCAACTCATTAAGCTTGCTCCTGAGTATGACAAAGATCTAGACTTGATTAGAGTAGGAGGACGACTTCGTAGGTGCCATGGATTGAGTGATGCAGTTCTACACCCTATCGTTCTGTCACAGAATCGCCCCGTAGTGAAGCTCCTAATCAAGCATTACGATGATCAATTGCACCACCCGGGAGCTGGCAGGGTGTACGCTGAGCTGCGGCATAAGTTTTGGATTTTGCGAGGAAGAGAGGCGATTAGAAGACATCAGCACCACTGTCTTGATTGTAACAAGTGGAGAGGCAAACCAATGATTCCTAGAATGTCAGACTTACCCACATCAAGTCTGAGGCTATGTAGACCTCCCTTTTACTCCACCGGAGTAGATTGTTTTGGACCAGTGTTAGTGAAGGTGGGCCACCGCACTGAGAAAAGGTGGGGTATCGTATACAAGTGCCTCACTACTCGAGCCGTACATCTTGATCTGTTGGATCACATGGATGGAGATTCATTCCTGCTGTCTCTCAGGCGTTTCATTGCCCGAAGAGGGAAACCCTATGAGATTCTCTCCGGTCAGGGAACAAATTTCCGAGGTGGATGTAAAGAGCTGGAGGACACCTTCTCCCAGATTCAGCCCAGCATCAGAGACCAGCTAGCAAAAGAACAAATCAGATTCCGGTTTAACCCATCCAGTGCACCTCATTTCGGCGGCTCGTGGGAAAGAGAAGTGAGGTCTGTAAAGACAGCCTTAAGTACCACCTTAGGCGCTCAGACAGTTACCGAGGAGGTATTGAGAACCATCCTGATCGAGGTTGAGGGCATCCTTAATTCTAGACCCTTGGGTTATGTTTCTAGCGACATAGCAGATCCAGACCCAGTAACGCCAAACTCCTTGCTGATGGGGCGGCCTGACTCCTCCTTGCCCCAAGTTGTCTATTCAGACCACGAATTACTCAGTAGAAAAAGATGGAGACATAGTCAGGTTCTGAGTGATCATTTTTGGAAGCATTTTATTCATGACTTCCTACCCACATTGCAGTCAAGGCAGAAATGGCACAGAGAGAAAGAGAATATTGCAGTTGGTACTGTAGTACTCATCGTTGATGAGCAGATTCCAAGAGCGCTCTGGAGAGTTGGTGCTGTCTCTGCTGTCATTTCTAGTTCAGATGGGAGAGTCAGAACAGCAGTGGTCAAAGTGAAAGATCAAACATACACAAGACCAGTAGCTAAGTTGATTGAATTGCCTACATTACCCCCAGACACAGAGAGTTCCTTATAGACCCGACTAATGGCAAATTTGCATACCAAATTTGGGGGCGGCTGTGCAAAAGGCCATGGTCAAGTTACATTTATTTTAATATTATAGTTGTACAGTATTCTGTTCAAGTGTTGCGCCTGCTGAGCAGCCGGAGTTTTAATCGGAAGTCTCGCAAGTTCGGCGAAAATGACGTGAGATCAGATATACGGCAATGGAGGAAAAGAAGGAAGAAATGTGAACCACACGTTTATCCACGTTTGTCCAGCTGACCATATCACACAAACCCATCACGCACACTGAACATCGCAGCACACGAAGCTACAGGCCTCACTGTTAATATCTCATGACATTGGCCTTATCAGGACCAGACAAAGAGACCTACTAACATGTAACCGCCTGTTCAAGTTCCAATTTGATGGCATCGTGCCTGAAGATATCTCCCCCTCCTTTCATTACGTGAACCTTCTCTGGATTACCTGGGACTTGTTAAGACTGAGTACTCTTATTAACACCACTTCATTGCCTTATCTCAACATCATTGTATCTTTTGGCTCAAAGCATGTTGTTTTATTGTTTGGTTATTTTGCGTAATCAGTAATCAGTGCATCAGCCTTCAATACACAGACTAAGCCTGTTTTCCAGTAAAAAGAAATCTGAATAAGACCGCTGATATATAGCTATATTGATCAGAATTAGTTAACGGCTTAGATCCACTGTAATTAGTTTCTGCAGGTCTTAAAAAAGTCTTAATTCTCCCTTCTGCAAATTAAGGCATTAAATCAGAGCAGAAAGTCTTAAATTCATAAAGTGGCATTAAATAAGCTGTATAAGATGAATATCTTCCTCTGTATTTTTGTTTTGTGGGTTTCCCAGACAAATATCTGAACATCCTAAAATCAAAATAGATTTGCTTGAGATGCAAAATATGCAGTCTTGTTTTTGGACTTAAGTTTGTGCGTAAACGAAATGAGGCGTTTCAATGAGGCATAAAACATAGCTTTTCCTTTGAATTAAGTAAAAAAAAAAAATAATACTAAGCCCATTGGCAGATATTTGTTGTTTTATTTTAATCATAAACTCTGTTTATTTTAATCTTTTTTTTTTTTTATCTTATGTCATTTTGTTCCATTCAGTTTATTCCTTAAAATGTATTTTCTTGAAAATCTTAGATTTACTTTCATAAAACCTGCAGAAATCCTGTTAATTAGAAGAATCACCAAAATGCCACATAATGATTGAAAACATTGACAAATACTAACAGAATTAATTGGCAAAAAAATCAAAATACAGAAAAAAAAGTTTTATTTTACAATGCAAATAAAAAAAAAAGCATATAAAAAGAGCTCACAGGAAAAAACATACATTGACTACAACATAATCAGTTATTAATATTCTGTTGGTTCTCTCGTGTTCTTTTTTTTTTTATTATTATTGACAGCCTGGTCAAAAATGTCGGCATGTTCATTGCGTTATTATCACAAATAAAACAATCGACTCCAAGCACAACTATGCAATATGCTTAAAAAATCTTATGAATAGTATTTAAATAAAGGGTGAAGGTGTCCATTTTCCTAGGCTGGATATCACTTTTGGACATGCATATGTATGTAGATGTATTCACTAATTTGATGTCACATGAATATCTAATGTTTAATTTTTATGATGCACTTTGGTCATTTAGTTAAATATTGTTTGTTGTGCTTCATTTATCACCCCTTGAATCAAGCATGTCTCGTTTATTGTGTTTTATAGTGTGACTTTGGTCTTGGCGTGACTTAGTGCCCTTTATTTATTGTGGTTTAGTTAAGTGCTTGTGTCTTCAGTGAGTTTTAAATGAAAGATGCACTTCTGTATCTCAGTGTTTCCTGACTAATGGTGGGTTTAAAATGGTGCACCAAATATACAGTATTATTTACTGAAACTGTGAGAGTGTTTGACTTGAAAGCACCACACTTGTGTGTGTGTGTGTGTGTGTGTGTGTGTGTGTGTGTGTGTGTGTGTGTGTGTGTGTGTGTGTGTGTGTGTGTGTGTGTGTTTTCGACTGAATCTGATTGACTTTGTTCTATTTTTGTTGCATACTGAACACTACTTGTTTATTGAAATGACAACCCTGTACAGCTCGGTTTTGTCTCTGTCCTGGATTCTGTCAGAACGAGGAAAACTTTGAATTAACGCGTCTGATAAACTAACACAAATATAATTTTATCTGGAAGCAGACATACTCATAAACCAAAGTCAAAAACAGTTGTAGGATTTAGGCCACTAGGACCACGTTAAGACATTTGAGGATGAGTACTGATGATTATGTCATCATTTGTTGTGTTATATAACTTGAGTGTGTGTATTTGTGTGTGTGTTGAGTGTGTGTGTGTGTGTGTGTGTGTGTGTGTGTGTGTGTGTGTGTGTGTGTGTGTGTGTGTGTGTGTACATATATATATATATATATATATATATATATATAAATATGTGTGTGTGTGTGTGTGTGTGCTGATTAAAAGAATTAACAAGATTAATCACTTACGTTTTTATAGGTTTAAAATATATTTTATAACGTAATCATTTCACATTTAATCTCCAAATTAATGTAGAAACAACACAAAGACAGTATATTTCAAATACTTGTTTAATGTCATCTTTTTATGAATGAAGGCCAGTATCACTGATACTGATATGTCTCTATGAAAATGAAATTTTAAACATTTGTTATAGCCATTCAACATTACAGTGTTATTAAAAGCTATACTTTTATTTATTTATTATTATTTTAACATTTATAAGGCTTCAAAAAATAGAACAACTTTTAATTTAAGTGAACTTAAAACAATCCTTACATAAACCCATGTAATAAATGTCATATTTACCTGTGCCCTGTGAAATTGAATAAAGTTATCAAATGCATAAATTATAAATTAAATTTAGATTAATCCTTATTAAAGCTACAACAGTTGTTTAGTCAAGAGCAGTGAGTAATTTTCTCTGGTCCCTTTGTTCTGTGATTAACTTTATTGACAGAAAGCTTTATTGGCTGCTGTCCCTTTAAGAGCAGCCGCTGCTGACGGAGATGCGGATCTCACGCGCATCTCATTCTCTCACAACTCTTCACGTTCATTTAAGACTTTATTTAACTCATTTAAGACTGCTCTTATGAGGATACTCAATGAAAGGGACATTTTGGCATTATGGTGTGGTGTGTGTTGTTCGTTCACGCGAGAGAGAACTCGATTCTGGCGCGTGTCTTTCTGTGCGTCGCGTAGGCTAGTGTCACTATGTGACGCGCTTGAATGGTTTAAAAGCATTATAAGAATGAATAAGAGCGTGATCATATATTGTAATGCTAGCCAAAGGATGACGGTAAAAACGGATGCTGCGTTAATTGCGTTAAATATTTTAACGCGTTAAACTGGACAGAAGTTAATCGCATGCGATTCTATGAAATTAAAGCCACCCATTAAAGTCCCCCTGTAGTCAATAATTGTATCCCTTAAAACTCATCTTTGATCACCAAAATCATATACATATTTCAATGTTTTTTCCTTGAGAATTTTTTTTTGTCATGCCTTCAAATGGCTTGAATGTAACTCGACACCCTTGCCTCATTTAGTATGCGTGGTTCTATGAATATGCGAATGAGCCCCGCCTCCACTCACTCACTCAGCTCAGAGATCCACTGGTTGACGATCACACGTTGATCTGATTGGTTACAAGGTAGTTTGTGACGTCAGAAACACCAGCGATTTCAAAGCGTGTTTTTGAGACTGTCTTTGGTTCACTGCAGTTTTAAGGAGGAAATACTCAGCAATGCTGTCGACTTATGAATTTACACATGGTTTGTCTTAAAGCATATTAAAAACACCACATAGACATATAAACTACATTAAAAGCTGGATTTTCACCACAGGGGGACTTTAAGCAAACATCATTTTGGCCAGATAAGTAAAATTCAGTGTTTAGCCTGTAGGACAGACACAAAGAATAAATACAGCATATTGCGTTGTTGTGCTTGGAGTTGATTGTTTTATTTGTGATAATAACGCAATGAAACATGACAATTTATGCCGACATCATTTTTATCCAGGCTGTCATACAAATAAATTATGAACACATGCAAAAACAAAACAGAACCAAGGGAATATTAATAACTGATTATGTTGTAGTCAATGTTTGCTTTTTGCTGTCAGATTTGAGTATTTCCCTCATATTTAAAAAATTTAAATATTCATATTTTGGTGGTTTACTTGAACTTGTGTCATTAAAAACCAACATCCCCTTTTGGCCGCTACTGTATTCCTTCAACTCAATCTCAGCACAAACAGATTTAAGTGTTGATTTGTTTTTCTTATTTCATTTCGTCTTTTGTTTCAGTCTCCACTGGCATTAAGGCTTAATGTGCAGCTGGTGATCGGCGGGAGATTAAAGTTAGTGAGTTTTACTTTAATCTCAAGCAACTCAGACGGTACGTAATACAGACAGATATTCCTCAGCATAAAGCTTTAAACCTGAATGACAGGAGCTTTTAAAACCACGATCTGCATGATCTGCTCTCCTCAGACCTGGTTAATGCAAAATACATCTCTTACACACACCAGTGGAGGACAGTTATGATATCAATGTGTATTTCTCAATTCAAACAGCATCAACAAATGCATGTATAAACACACACACACCTGCAGGTCCCTTCATGCTCTACATTTAGATGCACTCAGTAAGTTTGAGTGAGTCTCATGAATGATTGAATGAAAGTCCTCGGACGTCTCCCTCGAGACCAGCCTGACCTTCATCCAGATAAACCTTTAATCTGCACAGCGCTCTCACATAATATCAGCTATTTTATTTTCTGCTGATCTTAAAAACTAAACATGGTGGCAAACTAACATGCGGAGATAGTGATCATACACCGCTCAAAAGTTCTGTGTCAGGAAGATTTGATCATGTTTTGAAGGAAGTCTCTTCTGCTTAATGCTGCATTTTTTTAATCAAAATTACAGTAAAAATAGTGAAATATTATTACAATTTACAATAACTGTTTTCTATGTTAATATATTGAAATGGTGATGCAAAGCTTCATTACTCCAGTCTTCAGTGTGTCACATGATCCTTCAGAAATCATTCTAATATGATGATTTGCAGCTCAATTATTGTTGGCACTTAATTGTTATAAATAATTGTTCACACACACATTTTCTTCAGGATCGTTTCATTAATAAAAAGTTCAAAAGACCAGCATATATTTGTCATAGAAATCTTTTTTACATCATAAATGTCTTAAATTTGGATTAATTTAATGTGTCCTTGCTGAATAAAAGTGTTCATTTAAATGATTAAATGTAAGTATTTAGCTCTTAAGAATTACAGAATGAGTTCAAGGTTATAAAATTGACATTATCCGGTATATAAACATCTTATTTCTATAATTCGGGACAGTTGTTGTCAAACCCCTTTCAAAAAAGTTTCAACTCTGTATTAAACTGTTAAGCTGAAGCTGCACGCAGTCAGAAACATGATGATGATGATGATGATGATGAGAACTCTTCCTCACCTTCACATCGATGGATGAGCGTCTGTGGCAGTGGTTGGACACTCCAGCCGTCTGATTCATGTCTTCTTCTTCTGTTTTCCAGCGGTGAATCTCTGGATCCTGATGAAGATGATCCGAGTGTGTGTGTTATCCAAGCGCTCCGAGTGTGTGTGTTATCCCAGCGCTCCGTCTCTGCTCTCCATCACAATCCAGCTGCGCGTCACTGATGCTCCAGATGCAGAAACATCTGTCTGTCGGAGCGCAAAATCACCAGAAACATCACTCTGCTGGATTAGGACAATGCGCTTAAAGGGTTAGTTCACCCAAAAATGAAAATTATGTCAATTCTGTTCTCTCCCTCAGTTTGTTCAAACCCCGTAAGACTTTCGTTCATCTTCAGACACAAATGAAGATATTTTTGATGAAATCTGAGAGCTGGCTCACTCCTCCATAGGCTTCTAGGTAATCGATATCTGCCATCCCAGAAAAGTTAGTAAAGACATCGTTAAAATAGTCCAAGTGACTACAACCTTAAGTTTATCAAGCGACAAGTGCGCAAAAAAAACAAAAATAATAACTTTATTCAAATATTTTCATTCATTCGTAGTGTAACAGCGCAGCACTTCTGCATTGTACTTCAGAACGTAGGCTCACTATTGGCCGACGCTGGTCATGTGTGTGATGTATCAAAAAAAAATATATTCTTTTTAAATGTACTTAATTAAAATGAGTGAAAGCAACACATTTTGTTTCTACTTAATTTAATTCTGGCCAATCTAGGGGATATAGTGGGGAAATTATTTACACACCAGATATAATTTTTTATATTTTTTTTACTGTGAAAGTAAAGTAATAAAGTAAACTGTGACATGTTATACCCAAAACTTCTTCATACAGTGACTACCAGTGACAATTGATAAAAATTTGGGACGAAAAATTATTCAGACACTTTGTTTTGCTGAAGTGTTTTTTCTTTAATTGCTAATGCTCTTTTTACACACAGACTGAACAAAATGAAGCATTGCTTGGCGATTGGTTGAGCTAAACTGGTATTATCTAATTGTGTGGTTAAATTTAACAGCTGACAGGTATTCAACACATAATTCATGTGTGAGACAGTCTAACAGAAGGACGGACAAAACCAGTCAAATATCAACTGATTTGATCATATTTTATCACCATTTTCTAAACTATAGCGAATAAACTGAGATAATGTGAGAAATGTTGAAGGTGAATTTTAGTGTGACTGTACATACACACCACTCAAAGATATTAAAACACCATTTCCATGATATCGCAATGCCTGATTTCAAAACACTTTTCACTGAATGAGTTTTTAAGCTTTCGAATGACACCAAATTAATGATGATTACTAAAATATGTGATAGGAAAAAAAACAAAGAGCCGCTAGTGAGACAGTGGCTTTCATCCTTTCCTATTATTAGTTTATTTTAAGGAACAAAACAGCTGATTTGACTCCTAAGAATCTGAAGGATAAAACTGCACGTTACTGGTGTTTTGATGATCATCAGCCGGGCTTCGGCTCAGCTCTTCAGCGCAGATAAATATGCTTTAAGGATAAATGGTGGTAACACTTTATTTTACAGTGTCCTTGTTACATATGTGACATGTACTTACCATAGTAATAACAGTAAATTATGCATAATTACATGCAAATAGCCCTCAACCAAACCCTAATCCTACCCTAACCCTATAGTAGTTGCTTAATATTACTCAGTACTTAAATATATAACTACACTGTAACAATGACACCTTAAAATAATGGTTTATATAAATGAATACATTAATATTACATGTAATTATTGCATTTGACGAAAGTAAAGTGATTCACATCACAGTTGATGGGGTTTTCCACTATACCTCATCATCTCTACGCACAGCTTAAGCCGCAGTAAACGAGCACTGTCACTGTAACACCAGACCTCTCGAGTGTTTCTCGAGTCTCGCTGCTGTCGGAGAGAACCGTTCTCTTCACTTCAGAGAAAACAGGAAGCTCTTGCTCAGCTTGTGGCTTGTGTTTTCATCTTGCTTCATTTCCACGTAAATTCATGTCATCATAAAGTTCAGTCACCTAATCTTCTCTAACAGAATGCAGATAATACAGTAATGGCCAACAGTGACGTCCGGAGGGGATCTTTGTTTATGAGGAAAGAGCTAACACTGAACGCTGAACTACGGCTACAGGTTTTATTTTATTATGCAAAAATCAAAACAAATGCATATAAAAAGCATAATAAATAATCCATTGGTTCTGTCTTGTTTTTTTCATGTGCTCATAATTTCTTTAAATGACAGCTTGGATATACATTGTCATTTTTCATTGCGCATGACTCCAAGCATTATGCTTACAACATCTTTTTAAAAGATTTATGAAAAAAAATATGGTAACAATTTAGTTTAGGGTCCAATTCTCACTGTTAACTAGTTGATTATTAGCATGATATTGGCTGTTTATTAAAGCACATATTAATGTCTTATTCTGCACGATCATATTCTGCACCCCTAAACTTAACAACTACCTTAATAACTATTAATAAGCAGTAATTAGGAGTTTATTGAATCAAAAGTTGTAGTTAATAGTGAGAATTGGACTCTAAAATAAAGTGTGACCAAAAAATGTAATAATGGGTGATGTTCATTTTCCTGACCGGACATCACTTTTGCCCACTACTGTGTATCTGAAAGAAGCAACTATTCTTAAACTAATATCTGAACATCTACACTCTAAAAAATGCTGTTGTTTGTCAAATATGGACAAACCCAAACGTGTGGTTAAAAATGTAATTAAAAAATGTAACCTAACGGCTAGGTGTGTCCATATTTGACCCAAATTTGGGTTAAAACAACCCAGCATTTTAAAATGGTTTGATTTTTAATGACTTTTGAATGCTGGAATGTTTCCAGATGTTGTAAAAATGCTGGGTTTTTTTTTTTTAACTCATGTTTGTGTCAAATATGACCAAATTCATCTGTTGGGTTTCAAAATATGTCGATATTTGACCCAAACATGGGTTGAAACAACCCAGCATTTGTGTGAATTAGACCTGTGTTATCATCTGAAAAAATGTTGCACTAAGAGCATCAATAAGCAAAGTAACAGCACATCAACAAAACGGGTTTGTTCTAACCACTTATGATCAATAACAATATGTTTGCCTCAATAAGCAATAACCACTGGAAGCTTATCTTTTTTTTTTTTTTTTTTGGGCATTTTGTGAACTTGAAGCCTTTATTGAAGCATTGAATGCAATGACGCTTTTGGATAAAAGCCACATGCATAAATGTTTATGCAATAAAAAAAATTAGTATGTATTTTTAACCCGTGAAAACTAGTTTAATCTCTTCTTATGATTTCCTGTTTTTCAAAAGTTTAACGTCAGGAAAGAGAGATAAAGTGAAGATTACCTGATAAAAGAGTTGAGTAAATTACATCCTCTTTCCACAATCTCACTCTATAGTTGAAAATAATAACTGAAATAACTTCGGCCGTCAGCTTCAGAACTTAGCACATTATACACGCTGGAACCGACTACACATCCAGGCATAAAGGTACCTCACTTTCTTTTCTTTTCTGAGAGTGGTAATGTAACCGCTGCTGCTCTCAGCGCATATCAGTTATATGGTGTTGCATTAAAGTCAAATATGAAGCGAAACTTTAGCCTTTGAGATTAAATGCTTTACAGGGATGATGATGATGATGATGATGATGATGATTTTGCTCCTGACAGAATCTGTCCTGGCCTCTTATCAATTCAACTCCACAGGTAACTTAGAAAATAGATCACTTAAAAAAATTGATATTTGGGTTGTTGACAAATGGACAGATTTTAAGTTATTTATTTATTTGCACTTATCTTTAAAAATATAATTTTTCAACAATTTGACATGCAGATTTAAGATTGATTGTTTCTTATTTATTTGTAAATTTGCACATTTCTTTAAAAATAGATATTTGGGTTGTTGTAAAATGGACAGATTTTAAGTTATTTATTTATTTGCACATTCTTTAAAATATAATTTTTCGACAATTTGACAAGCAGATTTAAGATAGATTTTTTTTTTAATGAATTTGCACATTTCTTTTAAAAATAGATACTTGGGTTGTTGTAAAAATGGACAGATTTGAAGTTATTTCATTATTTGTATTAATTTATTTATTCGCACATTTCTTTGAAAATAATAGATTTTTGGTTGTTTAATTTTTTTTAGGTTAAATAGAAATGCTGAGATGCTTTTGATTTTGTGGAAAAAAACTGGTTGACATTCATTTATGTGTTCATTTATTTATTTATTTGCACTTAAAAAAAAAATATTTGGGTTGTTGACAAATGGCTAGATTTCTATTTATTTATTTATTTAAAAATACATTTGGGATTTTTGACAAATGGTCACATTTTAAGTTATTTAATTATTTATTTGCACATTTCTTTAAAAATAGATATGATTTGGGTTGATTTAAATTATTTATTTAAGTTATTTATTCATTCATTTATTTATTTGCACATTTCTTTAAAAATAGATATCTGGGTTGTTGACAAATGGACGGATTTTAAGTTGTTTATTTATTTGTATTTATTTATTTGCTCATTTGTTATGGGGTCGTTGATAAGTGGAATAAATGGAGAAGCTGAGATGCTTTTTGGTTAATTGGCAAAGAAAAAGTTCTTGTCCAAAATAAACTGATTGATCTATTTGTTTGTTTGAAGGGGATATTTGACTGAATATATGCATTCAGACAATCTTTCTCCTAACTGGGTTAAAAGGAGATGCTTTAAACTCTTTAAACTTTTTTTTTTTTGTATTAACCTTTTTTTTGTATTACACTGTAAAAAATAAAAAGTTGAGTAAACTTAAAAAAGTGAAGCAACCAGCTGCAAAGCATTTTTGAGTTTACTCAACTTCAGTGGTTGAAGTTCATCCAACTACCAGTCCAACTCAAAGAAACGAGTAAGCACAACTACAGAGGTCCTGAAGTTCAGTAAACTCAAAAAAGCTTTGCAGCTGGTTGCTTCACTTTTTTAAGTTGATTCAATTTTTAACTTTTTTAAGTTGATTCAACTTTTTTACTTTTTTAAGTTGATTCAACTTTTTCAAATATCTCACCCAGATACTTGTACAGCCTTCACATTAAGAATCCAAATGCAGGGAGTAAACCATACTGTAAATACAACACAATACAAAAGACATTGCTATCATTACAGAACTTATTTATTGACAAATATTCTGCAAAACAACACATTTTCTATTTGCATTAGGTACACATATTTTAAGGTGATGAAGTTCTATTCCACTCTTCAAGATTTATTAAAAAAAAACAAAAAAAAAAACACTATGCACAAAATTAGAGTACAAACTGGAATAAATAAATGCTCAACCTTACAATTATCCATATGGATTGCAGCTACTTGGACAATCTTTTGAAGGACTATGCAAAAAAAAAAAAAAATCAGCCTTGCGGAGCACTTTAGGTCAAGATAAATAAACGTTTTTTTTTTCTAAACAAACTAAACAATTTTTTTCTTAACCAGTTACTACTGGTGTATTTTAATGCTTTAGAATAGTTAACATTGGGGCCATAAATCAAGCCAAAGAGGAGAGTAACAACTGTGGCAAAGGTCTTGCACATTATCTGGCCCAAACTGCTCTTATAGTACTACAGAGAGGCACCTTATATTTGGGTTTGAGTGGATAGTGGCAACATCATCTTCAACGATAGTTAAGGTCCTCATCTTCTCCCCTTGTGAATGTCTTCTGGCTCTGTGTCCTGCAGTAGAAAATAAATCAGCATAAAATTAGGATCATTTTTTTATTGTATTGAATTATGTTAGACCACAGAGTGTTCCTAAAGGTATGCTCATGTAACTTCACTTGAAAAGTAAAGGTGGTCATGTTTTCTAAGCATGTTCAAATTCAGCCATAGAGCTAAAACTGATAAACGGAAAACATTTTCCCAACTCCAAACAATGCCATATCAGCACTGATGTGATTGCCTGTGGCATTCGTCCACAGCAGAATCCACGGCCATTCTGATTTAATGCTTTTTTTAGTTTTAGTTTAGTTATTTTAGGTCACCCAAAATCGTACATGTATTAAGGCACACATTCTGTTCATCACCCAAAACTGGTCATATTGCATCAGTGAAGATTGGTTTAAATCACTAGAGTCACATGGATTACTTTCATGCTGCCTTTTCTTGTTTATATCTCCTATATTCATATTCTTTCATATTATATTAATTTTATTTACTCTGCTATTGCTACATTACTGTTTAACCTTATGATTGTGCACTGTATTGTTTTAACAGGTTAGATATCAGAGGGAATGTCTCCGGACAGTGTTGTGAAGCAGTAATTTTCCACTGTCTTTGCTTTGGTAAAATAACAGCTTGTTGAATTTGTGCTATCAGATGAAGTCAAACTGATCACTGAGAAAGTTTCAACTACAATTATTTAATAAAGTAATTTTTACCATGACTTTGTCTGTTGATGATAAGTTTTGTATATCACACAAAACCTATCTCTTAACAGCATCTGGTAAATAGGTGAAATATATCAGGTGTGAGTGTATATGCTGATGATCTTCTTACCAGGCAAGTCTTCAGGATGTTTCCAGACTTTTCCCTCATAAACAAAGGCAGACCTTTAAGAGTTGTAGACTTTCTTTGAGGAAGCACATTGGAGTTTCTGTGTCTGAAAGACAGAAAAACAAATACGGAACAAGTTATATACAAAGTGAAGCATGGGAATTACCTTGAAAAAGAGATGGCACCATTCAGCCTTTAACCAGAGAGATATGATCACATGCAAAATAATTACTTGATGATCAAGTGAGGATCTTCATCTCCACCACTTGCTCTGTACAACTAGATGTGTATTCATTTAACTAAGAGAAAAAGGTGCTCTTCGGATCAGTTTGTGTGATACTGTAATACTCAGCAGAGACCCTAAAAAAAAAAAAAAAAAACATTGTTGAAACAGTAAGAAAATTCAGTTCAACTCACCTGATCTTTTAAAAAATAAAGGCCACTGTTTTAGCACATCCAAGGATCTTGTCACTGTACTGATGTTCTTTAGTCTAAAAAGGACAAATACAACAGAACAAAGATACATCATTTTATTAAACAAAACAACAACAAAAAAATCAGTTACAGTTAGTAGTTAATTTAACATGTAGCAAAAATAATACAGAAAATGAATAATCAAATGTGAAAAAGAATCAATGCATAGGTTTCACTGTATTTACAGCGATTTTGTCTTTTGTTAATTGATTAACATTAAGGATTTAGCCTAATATTTAAGGATACACAATATTTTTTATCCTATTCACTTTAAAACATACCGCACACATACTACCCATTCTATTATTTGATATGCAAAGCTAACATACATATTTTTAACATAACACATTAGTTTTGCATAGGCTTCTATTATTAAATTTTTCCTCTAAATTGTATTGTATTTAATTAAATTGCACTACTGTAGAATGACTGAGCCTCAACCTAAGCATGTACAAATTGTAACTGAAATTTGTATACGTGACAAATAAACTTGAAATTAAATTGAACGGACTGCGGTCACTTTAAGAGCTCATGGATCTAACGTTAATACTGAAACATCTAGGTTTCACCAAATTGGTTATGTTCACTTAAGACATTGCCGACTGTGTTTACTTGAATACTTTTTTTGTTTTGTTTTTTTGTTATTGACATAATTGTATGTGTATGTCATTATTAAATCTCAATACGCCACGAAAGATAGCTGAATTCGCACTCAGATTCTGTCCGAGTCCGAGAGAAGCGGCTTTCTGTCTCTCAATCAGCGCAAGCACCGCATTTAAGTCTTTATTCACGACTTACTGAGCTTAACATTTTTAACATCTTTTAAACACCATGCACGTCCTTGTCCTTCTTTTTCAAGCATGTTTCCTCACTCTAACGTTAGTCTGGGTAACGTTAGCACGTTAAGTAGCAATGTGCTACGTGGATAATCTCTAACAATAGAAACTTATCGTCACCACGAAATATATCTTTTAACATAATACTATATTTTATCAACATATGTGTGCAATTTATAGCCTATTTTCATTCATAAAGCTTAAAGAAAACTTACCGCAATCAGATGAAATCCAGTCCCTTCGATAGCGTGGTTGGAGGAGGAAACCCCAAGTAACGTACAGCGAGACAGACTGCGCATGCGCGTTGACGGGAAGTTAAACGTTCGAACTATGAAATCAAAATATTAAGTTTTCTCAACTTAATTGTTTGTGTTCATTGGACAAAATAGTAGTGCACTTGCAGTTAAATAGTTTTTATAAGTAAACTCAACATTGCAGTAAAAAATTTGCCCACTCAACTTAAAATTTTAAACTGAGTTAACAATTTGCAAGTTGGATTTTTTACAGTGTAGTTGAGTGTAAAACCATGAAGAGAACAGTGAGAGTGAGAGCTGGAGAATCCCTGTATTTACCCTGCCCGGGTACAGACTACTATAACAGCTCGTGTGATTGGCGGAAAACCCTCAGCAGAACGAAGCAGGATGAGCAGATCGGGATGGAGGAGAGTGACCGTGTGCATTACCACCAGTCTGGCTTATACATACTTAGGTTGACCCTGGACGACACGGGACGCTACATCGGACGCCGGTGATCACACACACACAAACACACACACACACTTCACTCACACCTGCTCTAAAGCAAGATTCAAACTTTATTCACATGCATGTTGTTCCAAACCTGTATGATATTGTTAAATGTTGCAAATATAGTTTTCCATACTGTGAAAATATATCATACAGTATCATAACAGTATATATAGTGCATATGACTCAAGCACTACATACCAAGATATGACAGCCGAAATATACCAAGACTTATTATTTTGTGTTTGGCAGAAGAAGAAATAACCTTGTTCTGTTGCTCTATTAACATTTAATACACACTACTGTTCAAACATTTGGGGTCAGTAAGAGTCTCTTCTGCTCACCAAGGCTTCATTTATTTTGTCACAAATACAGTAAAAATTGTGAAATATTATTAGAATTTAAAACATCTGTTTTTTTTATGTGAATATAAAGTAAAATGTAATTTATTCCTGTGATCAAAGCTGAATTTTCAGCATCATTACTCCAGTCTCCAGTGTCACATGATCCTTCACAAATCATTCTAATATGATGATTTGCTGCTCAAGAAACATTTATGATTATCAGTGTTGAAACCAGTTCATATCTTTGTGGAAAACATAATACATTCTGTATTTTCCGGGATTCTTTGATGAATTGAAAGTTCAAAAGAACAGCATTTATTTTAAATATAAACCTTTTGTAACATTTTAAATGTCTTTACTGTCACTTTTGATCAATTTAATGTGTCCTTGCTGAATAAAAGTAGCATATAATATTTTTCTTAGAAAGAAACAAGTGCTTTCAGTAAAATACAAGCTTCAAGTTTCTGCATTTAAACCTTAGAACACTGAGCATGAAGAGAAGAAATAATGTTCTGTAGTATTATTTGCTTTGTCCTTTAGGTGGTATGAAAAGGACAAATGTGATGAAAATGAAAATAACATTGTGGTTTATGAGGAGTTCCACACGGATCTCTTGTACTATTCCGTGCCAGAAGAAAAGCCGTCAACTCTCGAATGTCCAGTGTGTCAAGATCAGCAGGGCACGTACATCTGGTATAAGGTGTGTTGAGTTTGATGTTTGTGGGAAATTTGACAGCATGATTGCAATGTAGGAGTGAGCTAAAGTGAGGAGGTCAAGCTGATCTCATCATTTAATCTGATCAGGGTTTACACATGTGACGAATGTCCTGTTTTTCACTTAATAATTGTTTCATATTTATTCGGAAATATAACCAAACGGTGAATTCAGCTGTTAACTCGTATTGCTAATAATTTACTAAATGAAAACACTGAATGAAATTAGATGATAATAGAAAAAAAACTAAAACAAAAAAAGAATACTACAAAAATACACATTTTTACTATAGGCTGTTTTTCATCTGTTCATATACGTCACATAATTGTTCCCTGAGGTCCACTTATAATATTGGTAAGATTTGTACATGAAAAACAGTAATAATTTAGAAACAAATCTGCTGTTTTTGAAAGCTCAGTTTAAAGGGGCGTGTCTCCTTTAAGACGTCATCATAAACACCCACTGTTCTGATTGGGTGACATCTTTGCATATGAAATGAGAATTACACGTGCAACTTTTGAAATTATAATGCTGCAATTTAACCGTGGAAAGTGGATTACACTTGTTTACATCTATTCTACTCCATCAAAGTTTCTTTTTAACGGTGTGTTCATGAATGCAATAGCCTATTATTGGCCCAATCTTTTCTCTTTGGCAGAATTTCTCCCTTATTCCAAACCAAGAGTTTAAATTTTTTATACGTATCCACGACTCTTCGAAAGAAAGCGAGGGTATTTACACCTGCGTTTGCACCTGGGAGCACAATGGGTTAAAATACAACACCTCTGGATCTCGCAGACTGACCATCACAGGTATATATTCCTCATTTTGGTCCTGTCCTCTGAGCTAGAAGTTCGTTTCTAACACACTAACTCTTGTTCATAGATCCGTCCCCCAGCAATCCTCCACAGTTTCAACTTCCCATCAATAACTCCATCGTGATCACTGATGTGGGTGAGGAATGGGTTCAAATCTCTTACCATCATAAATCACACTATTAAAAAAAAGGACGCCACTTTGCAATAAGGTTTCATTAATTAGTTAAGATGAACTAACAATGAACAATACTTCTATGGCATTTATTAATCTTGGTTTATGTTCATTTCAACATTTACTAATGCACTAATGCATTCACACGAACAAACAATTAACGTGTATTTTTATTAAATAACATTGACAGAGACTATTAAATGTTGTAAACAATATATTGCACACTGTTAGTTTCTGTTAGGTAATAAATTAACTAATGAGACCTTATTGCAAAGTGTTACCAAAAAGGTAAACATGGCTATGATTTTTTTAAAACTATTATTAAACATTGTTTTTTTCTCAAAATGTGAATATTATAAACAGTATTTTAAATATTTAAATATAAAACCCTCAAAGGTTTTCATTCTAGCTTGTTTCTTATTTATTTTGAATTTCCTTTTATTTTTATATTTTTAGTTTTCATGTTAATTTTACTTTAATAAAATGACACAAGCACATATAGTCCAGTCATTTTACGAAAAAAAGTTGAACAAATTGCAACAGAAGCAAACTCAACTTATTTTGTATCCTCAATATGTCCTGAGTAAGGAAAAAAAAAAGCCCTGAAGAATCCCATTAGGGGAAAGTTTCGAAAAAGACCCAAATATAGCCTATTCATACGCCTATTCATTCTTTTTCTTATGTGAATAGGGTAAAATTTTTAATCTTTAGATATCACCATGAAAATTCAAGCAGAATCACTGAAGGAGAAAATCAAATTTTTGAAGACACCATTATGGTGATCAGTGTTTGCTTTAGTTGGACCCTTAAATCATTAACTTTAGATTTTGTCAACTCTCAGGTGAACAAAGAGAAACATTGATCAGGTGGTGTTGGTTATGTTTTGACATGATCATAATTTGACCTGGATCGCTGAACTCATTTAGAGTCTAATCGCTGACTTAAATGTATATTGTTGATTACAGCATCACTGTGATTCTACAGCATAAGATACAGAATTTTCTAAATAATCTAAAGCATTTCTTAACAGTTGTTCTGATAAAACAAAACCTTTCTTTTAGGCACACGCAGACATCAAGAATCAGTGTATGAATCTCAACAATGGTGACAAACAGAATATTCAATTAGGGAAAGGAAATTACTAAGACAATTCAGATCATAATTTATTCATACCGCAATGCATGATGGGAGTCATGAATGAGTTTTGATTGGTGGCACCCAGAATGCACTGCAACATGCTTTATTATTGTCACCATTGTTGAGATTCACAGGCTGATTATTGATGTCAGTGTGTCTAAATAAAGTAATTTTCAAAGTCTTTTGATCAGAACAACTTTTAAAGCTACACTGTGTATTTTTTTTGTTGATTCTTAGCAAAAAACACTTAGTTCTTTCAAAAATATATGTGCTCATTAATGTATATTTACTTCTTTCAAGTAATAAAGTATTCTCGTAAGTTTATAATCTGCTATTGAAAGTACATACGGGTGAGGGGTTCGAATGGCGGTCGCCATCTTGAAACTACATTAGCCAAAGAGGGACATACCTGTAAATTCAAGCTTCGCCTTTTGCGCTTTACACTCAGTGACTCAGAGACGAATGCGAGGGGGAGATTACTCGCGACTGCCGGCAGATTTGAAAGATTGCTGATGGAGGATCACGCCTATTTTCGAGGACGTGTAGCAGAGTCGCCAAGGAAGCGAAAGAGAGAATTAAAACGTCAACGCGACAGGCAAATCAGCAAGACCAAAGTCAATACTGGAGTAACTTTTCCCAGATGGAAAGAGCTCATGAGGAGCAAAGATTTTAAAACGGACGCCGAAGTTGCCTGCTTTCTTCTCGACAGGTAATTCAGCCTATTTGTGTAAATTCGAAGTTTTATAGTTGCTTGTCTAACCATAGCATGGTTGTGCATAACGCCAGAACGACCTCTAGTATAACTTGCGTTACTTTTCCTCACGTCGATGGTGAAAAAGTATTGTTTACCTTGTAACGTAAATCTGTGCTGCGACGGATCACAGGTGATAGTTTTAAAGGGATAGTTCACTTTGAAATTAATTTTTGATATGTTTTAGCTTACCTCAAGGGCATCCAAGATGTAGATGTCTTTGTTTCCGCAGTAGTTTCAATTTTGATATTTTTAGGTCAAACCGTTCTTGTCTGTCAGTCATATAATGCAGGTCTGTGGTCACTGGCTCAAAACACAAGCACAGAGTCCAAATTAAAACAATTCCCCATCGTCCAAATGAAACAATTCCCCATCATAAGTACACATTGATGGCCTAAGACACAAAACGAGCGGTTTGTGTGAGAAAACGAACAGTATTTATATCGTTGTTATCTCTTGAAAACAGCACACGTCCAAATGATCTGACGGCGCGGGCGGGTATAGATATATACATAGATGTCGCCTTGGCTACTGCAGTTCATTGGAACGAAACCGTAGCCAAGTGACATCTAGTGTATACATCTATACCCGCCCGCTGACGGGTATAGATGTATACACTAGATGTCGCCTTCGCTACTGCAGTTCATTGGAACGAAACCGTAGCCAAGGCGACATCTATGTATATATCTATACCCGCCCGCGCCGTCAGATCATTTGGACGTGTGCTGTGTTCAAGAGATAACAACGATATAAATACTGTTCGTTTTCTCACACAAACCGCTCGTTTCGTGTCTTAGGCCATCAATGTGTACTTATGATGGGGAATTGTTTCATTTGGACGTGGGGAATTGTTTTAATTTGGACTCTGTGCTTGTGTTTTGAGACAGTGACCATCGACATGCATTATATGACTGACAGACAAGAACGGTTTGACCTAAAAATATCAAAATTGAAACTACTGTGGAAACAAAGACACCTACATCTTGGATGCCCTTGAGGTAAGCTAAAACATATCAAAAATTAATTTCAAAGTGAACTATCCCTTTAAAGGCGCAATTGGACGAAGTCGAACTGGAAGCCATGTTAATCTTGGAATAATACGGCCACCGTAGGAGTTAAAACGCCCTCGAAATTGAAAGGAACAGAAACTAATATTCACTGGGTAGTCATATACAATTTAACCGCTAGATGGGGGAAAATATCACACAGTGTAGCTTTAAGAAATATTTGGATTATATTGAAAATGCTGAAAATCATTAGCTGTAGAATCACAGATCTGCTGTAATCAACAAGGTAGAAATAACTCTCTAAATGAGATTTGTGATTATGTCAAAACATAACCAACACCACCTGATCAATGTTTCTCTTTGTTCACCTGAGAGTTACAACTCAGATACAACAGCCAAACAAAATCTATAATTAATGATTTAAGGGTCAAGAGCCCAACTAAAGCAAACACTGATCACCATAATGGTGTCTTAAATTTTTTTGATTTTCTCCTTCAGTGATTCTGCTTGTTAACATCAGGTGTCTTCAATAATGATCAATCACCACTCAATGAATCACTTAATTAGCTCGTTAACTTTAACACTCTTGAGTCTGGAGCCATATAAACTCCCAGGAGAGTTCATTTAACACTGGAATTTTTGCTGTGTATGTGCTAATTTGCATAAATACCACAACAGGTCTAAACATTGGGTCTAGCCAGGTGAAAATGTCTTGTTGAATCTTGTTGATACATAACAGTAAAATACTTAATGTTAAGGTCTGAATGGAAGACATTTAGGCTACCCATGAGCATTAATACATAGAGGCAGGAAGAAGTACTTTAGAAACCAGCCTTTATTATTAAAGCCTTTACCTGCCTCTATGTATTAATGGTCATGGGTAGCCTAAACGGGTTCCAAAAAACTTGTTATACATTTTTTGTTTGTCTTGATGTAAGTAATCAACTCAGTCATTTTCATTGTGATATCTAAAGGTTAACATTTTTACCCTATTCACATAAGAAAAAGAATGAATAGGCGTATGAATAGGCTATATTTGGGTCTTTTTCGAAACTTCCCCTAATGGGATTCTTCAGGGCTTTTTTTTTTCCTTACTCAGGACATATTGAGGATACAAAATCAGTTGAGTTTGCATCTGTTGCAATTTGTTCAAGGGTGACCCCCATTTTGGCTTAAAATGACTGGACTAATAAGGAAATGAAAAAAAAAAAAAAAAATTATATTGCTATTTAGGTTTAATACATTTTTATTCCAATTTAGTTTTTATTGATTTCCAGTTAATAATTTTAGTGCTTCAACTTCAACTTATTTCAGTTTATTGCCAAGGCAACAGTTCTAAATTTCATTTAGTTAAAGATTTTCCAATTTTCCATTTAATTTCAGCTTTATTTCAATTAACACAAATGTTCTTTAATATTTTTACTTTGCGATAATAATCCTGGAGGGTAGTTGAGAATCTGATGACATAAAATATATATTTTTTATTTATCATTATTTTATTATATATTATTTATTATGTTCACGACCCTAATTGTGTATTTCATAAAAAAAAAATACAGTTTTCTCGACAACTCAAATATGTTTTGCGTGTTAAGTTGTCAAATAATTCATAATTATTTAATTTCCCACCTTGAGGTCCTTTTATAATGTTGGTGTGTTTTTATGCACCCAAAAGTTACAGCAAGTTTTCATATTAATGAACTCTGGAAAGATTTAATGTCAGTGTAAACTCTGAAAGCCCTGACTGCTCTTGTTTCTCAGGCACAGAACTGATCCTCGTATGTTCTGTCGTCTTTGTGTGCGATGACTGTCGTGTTGACTGGGAAAGGAATGAAACCAAACTGGATAAGGATGATGGATATAAGCAGGACAACAGGTTGATATCTCCTCCTACAATCTCGGCACAAACTACTTATAAATAAAGGGGTCATGACATTGATTTTAATATGTTCCTTGAGGTTCACTTATAATGTTAATAAAGATTTGTGCATATATATATATATATATATATATATATATATATATATATATATATATATATATATATATATATATATATGGGAAAACAATTATTTTCTACCTTCATTCTGAGCCTCTGTCTGAAATGATCAGTTTTTAAGGCGCTGCTCCTTTAAGGGTGTCAGTAAACGCCCACTGTTACGATTGGCTAACATAATTTATAGGAAACAGTATCAGTTAACACTCACTATTGCATACGAGTAAGTATTTTGAAAACATTATCCATATAAAACCGTCATTTACAGACAAAACATTATTATGAAATCATTTACTTGCGGTTTGTGATGCAGCTTCTGTCAGATCAAGAGTCACTGCTTCATCTGTCAACAAAGGTTTCTTTCTGGACTCTCCATTAAACCTCGTTTACAAAACAATCCACAGTCAAATGCTCCGAACAAACATATAATCCCTATGACGTAATCCTGGACGTCATTAAAATAAACCATCCACTTGTTTCTAACGCTGGGATCCGTCTGAAGTCTGTGCAAAGATGCAATCCAGCTGTTTTAAACTGGACGCATCAAAGTAAACTTTCTAACACTCCTCCTCCATTTGTCCTGTTGTCGAGTGTGTGAAGTCCGTCAGAAACTGAACACACATCTTTATTCTGTATCAGTGTAGACAGCGTCAGTGATTATAATGTCTTCTGTTTGCTTTTGACACGACGCTCACTTCCAGTGTTGGCAAATGTCGGCCATTTAGCGACTGAATGCCAGTGGGCGGGGCCTATAGTACGAGTGGGCGGAGCCTATGCTGCGATCATGTAAAACAATGATGGTGTCTTGCTCTGGAGGCGGGCATATGCAAATGCATTTGATTCATCACAGATCCTGCAATATCAAAACCAGCCGTTTCTGGAGCTTGATTAAATAAATGCTTTGTTTATAATGAGGAGGATGTTTTAAACTATGAAACTTGCAGGATGTTTTAATGGTACAAAGACCTCTTACATGGATCAAGGCAAATTTGATTTCTCATGTCATGACCCCTTTAAAAGTATAGTTGAGCCACAATATCAGAAAAGCATTGGCTTTAAATAATTAGACACATTCACCATAAACTGCTCTACTCTAGTTCTTGTTCATAGATTTCTGATATGAACAGCAAATTTTCTGATGAAAAATTAGTAATTGGTGCTTTTTTTCCCCCAGAGCTAAAGATGCCAGCGTTCAGTCATTTTTGTATATTGCTAAAGTTTCTGAGTTGGACCTCCGTTCTGAGTTTCGCTGCATAACTGAAGACGATTATGAAGAGATTTTTGTATCAATCACTTTGAAAAGTCGAGGTGAGATCCTCTGATCCGATCTATGATGAATATAACTGAATTAAAAATGCATTATTTTACCAAATATTTGGGTGCTGTATATGTTTATGCTCCATATTGTAATGCCTCGTCTTGACTTACAATATAGAGCAAAGTTAATACTGCCAAGATCTCCAATTTAGTATTAATATTTTTATTTGCATACATTTTATATTTATGTTCATTTTGTCATTATAATATTTTGAATGCATGAATGTTAATATTAAGTCTTGTTTTGTTGTGCTGTTTTACTCAGGTTTGCATGTTCTCATGTTGTATTTCAGCATCAATGCTCCCTGTGATTCTGGCATGCATTTGCACATTTCTTCTCGTCCTGGTGCTCAGCGGAATAGTGAAGTGGTTTTCATTGGATCTGGTGCTGTTTTTAAGGGAAATTTTCATCAAGTTCAACAGGAAAGAGGGTAAAGAATAATATTTTATTACATTTTTAATATAATTTTATTAAAAGTTATACACATAATACAATGCTATTTATTATAATGTATTATAATATTTATAAAGTCCTTTACAGTTTTTCACTAGTCAAGTAGTGGGACTGTGTTAGATATACGTATATGGGGATAAATACAAAAAAGAAAATGATTTATTACTCTTACTCAGTATATTTCTGTCTTGTTTTCCAGTACAAAAATCTGAACATTCTTAAATCAAGATACATATATGTCCGGTTTTCTGAACAACATTTTTGCTTAAAACAAGAAAAAATATCTGCCAATAGGGTCAGAAAAATAATCTTGTTTTCCCTCTGAATTAAGGTTGTTTTTTTCTGACCCCATTGGCAGAATTTTTGTTTGTTTTAGGAATAAACACTTTGATAAATTCTTTGGAAAACAATTTTTAAATATCTTATCATATATTTTGCTTTTCAAGTAAATGTAACGTAAATGTAAATGTTTATATGTATCATTTGTGTGTGTGTGTGTGTAAATACTGTCATTAACACTTATGACTACAATGCAATGCAAAAATACAAATGCTCGTTTTGACAGATGGGAAGCTGTATGATGCTTATGTGATTTACAACTCGGATGAAACAACAAGCGAAACTGTGAGTGACTTTGTCAATGGATCTCTTCTAACAGTGCTGGAGAGCTACTATGGCTTTAAACTTTTTCTTCACGGCAGAGACGGCCTACCTGGGGAAGGTACGCTTGTTGAACTTTTTCATATCAACATCTATCAGTGATATATTTTTTGATACGTTGTGTGATGCATTGCAAAAAAATTATGTTGTCCCTCAGTATTTCCTGTGCAAATATTTAAACATGCAAATCAAGATGCACGGAGAAGCGAAATGACTGAAGATATTAAGTCTTTTTTTCTGAAAAATGCATCAAAATTAAGTGACTTCATACTTTAAACAAGAAAAAATGTCTTCCATTAGCGTAAAAAACGTTTTCCCTTTAAATTAAGTTTTTTGACACCATTGGCAGCTATTTGATATGGTTTTAGGCATAAACGTGATTTCATAATTCCCCCCCTTTTCATAAAACAAGACTTAATATCATAAAGTCCCCCCAATATATCTCTTAAAACTCATCTTTGATCCCCAAATTATGTATTTAAAAAAATGTCCTTGAAAATAAATTCATGCCTTAAAATATCTTGAATGTAACTCGACACCCTTGCCTCATTTAGTATGCGTGGTTCTATGAATATGCAAATGACCCCCGCCTCCACTCACTCACTCAGCTCAGAGATCCACTGGTTGACGATCACACGTTGATCTGATTGGTTACAAGGTAGTTTGTGACGTCAGAAACACCAGCGATTTCAAAGCGTGTTTTTGAGACTGTCTTTGGTTCACTGCAGTTTTAAGGAGAAAATACTCAGCAATGGTGTCGACTTATGAATTTACACATGCTTTGTCTTAAAGCACATTAAAAACACCACATAGACATATAAACAACATTAAACGCTGGATTTTCACCACAGGGGGACTTTAATTTTGCTTCTCAAGTAAATATAAAGGAACAACATAATATTTTCGGCTGGTGCTTTTTGATGCATGTTTCTCAAAAGTTTTATGTTCCTTCCTGTGTCTTAACCAGATTGCATGAACCTGATTGAAACTAAGATACAGCTTAGTCGGAGGCTTATCATCATTTTAACACCAGGAGCAAGTAGCATATCTCCTACAGCTTATGATCTGCAAGTGGGGCTCCATCAGGCTCTGGTACAAGGAGAAACCGGTGTGATTCTCATCCAGCTGGGACAGATGCAAGACTACACACATCTGCCTCTCGGACTGCAACATCTCCTCTGCAAGAATAACCCTTTACTGTGGAGAGACGGCCAATCCTCACCAAACTCCAGGTTCTGGAAGAGAGTGCGATATAGGATGCCTGTTGCCTCATCCCATCAGAGGAGGAGTTCGAAAAAAAGTTTACCAGTTTAAATCAAGACATGCTTTTCAGGTTCAGGATTCACAAGCATTTTAAAGTGAAAATGAAAAATGAAAGTGAAAGTGAAAAAGTGAAAGTGAAAGTTCAAAAAAGTCTTGAGATAAATTCGCAAGTGTGCGATTCTTGAAATATATTTTCTTAGTAATATCTTATTTTTTGTTTTGTTTTGTTTTTTAAAATAGAATATTTGGTGAGGTCCCATATTTGACTAATTTTTGTAGACTTATTACTGACTTTTCAAATTCAACAAAAAGTCATGTCAGACATAATCATGACCATTATTTGCATCATTGATCATTGGAGCACTCGTGCACATCCCTAGTAATATTTAAAGTTTGGTGTCGGTACAATTTTTTTAATGATTTTTAAGAGTCTCTCATCTCGCATTTATTTGATCTAAAATACTGTAAAAAAATGTGTACAATTATTACAGTTTAAACAGTTAGTCTATAGTTTCTATGTGAATATATAATAAAGTGTCATTTATTCCTGTGATCAAAGCTGAATTTTCAGCATCATTACTCCAGTCTTCAGTGTCACATGATCCC
This sequence comes from Rutilus rutilus, assembly GCA_021464565.1. Classification (NCBI taxonomy): domain Eukaryota; kingdom Metazoa; phylum Chordata; class Actinopteri; order Cypriniformes; family Leuciscidae; genus Rutilus; species Rutilus rutilus. The sequence continues at coordinate 41,066,322 of JAJAQA010000009.1, read as the reverse complement.
TCAGAAATCATTCTAATATGATGATTTGCTGCTCAGGAAACATTTCTGATTATTATCAGTGTTGAAAACTGTTGCGCTGCTTCATATTTCTGTGGAAACTGTGATGCATTTTATTTTTCTGGATTCTTTGATGAATAGAAAGTTCAAAAGAACAGCATTTACTTGAAATAGACTCTTTTGTAACATTATAAATGTCTTTGCTGTCACTTTTGATCCATTTAATGCTTCTTTGCTGAATAAAAGTATAAAAAAAAATGTGTGTTGTAGTGCTTAATTACAACAATTCATTTGAAACAACCCAATAAATTCATAAAACATTTTACCTTTGGGGATTTAAGACAATTTGGAGGTTTTCCTAACTTTAAGAAGATTATTTTCAAGAATAGGAAATCTTCTGAAGTTTTGTCAACTTTAGTTAAAGGGCCCTATTTTAACGATCTAAGCGCAGGGTGCATGTGCACTTACGGTGTGTCCAAATCCACTTTTGCTAGTTTAACGACGGGAAAAAGGGTTGGCGCTCCCGGCGCATGGTCTAAAAGGGTCGTCCCTATTCTCTTAATGATTAATCTGTGCGTTTGGGCGTAACGTACAATAAACCAACCAGAGTCTCTCAGGTGAGTCTTTGGAGTAGGTTTTCCACAAGGACCTTGCTTCCCGGGAATAGGTCAGTGCACCTCACTTTTTGGTCGTAATTCCTTTTGTTCCTTGCAGCACACTTGTTTGCCTGCTCTCTCGCTATCTCACAAGCATCCCTTTTGTCCATCATTCCATGTACTCACTATAACTCTGAGAGTTGTTGTCTGAATTGAGTCTGATTTTGGCCAGGATTTGGCCGTTTGAGACAAATTTTGCAATTTTGCCTAAAAGATTCCTCTGATCCTAGGCTAAAATCTGAAGTCTTTGATTGTTAGTTTGACATGTTCACCGAGAGCTGGGGGGCAGTCATGGCCTAGTGGTTAGGGAGTTGCACTGGTAACCCAAAGGTTGCTGGTTCGATTCCAGAGCCGGTGGGAAATGACTGAGGTGCCCTTGAGCAAGGCATCTAACCCCTAATCGCTCCCCGGGCGCCACACAAAGGCTGCCCGCTGCTCTGGGTGTGTGTATCCACGTTTGCAGTGTGTGTGTTAACTACTCACTACTCTGCTCCTAATGTGTGTGCATTAACTTGGATGGGTTAAATGCAGAGGTCAAATTCCAAGTATGGGTTACCATACTTGGCCGTCACGTGTCACTTTCATTAATGGATGTTGAGATAAAATTTTACCTCAGACGAAATTCTGGCAGTGTCAGAAGATTTGACTCACAGTCCTGCGGTGTGACCTCTCCTATGACGACCGTCAAATTGTCTTCACTGTGAATGAACCAATTTTTCCTGTCCGAGAACCGTTTCTTTGGCTGTCGAAACACAAAGAACTGAGGCACCAGCACTGCCTTGGGTGTAAAAGGGGTATAAGTGGTGTTGGGTGACGTCACTTCTTGTTGACGTTCGAAGTATTGTCAAACAAAACGGAGGCTAGCAAGACCCTCCCTCCTCCTCATCGGCACACTAAGCCCCCAAACCCCACCCCCAAATCCTTCTTGTCGGTTATTGGCTGGAACAGTTTGTTATGTTTCGTGGTGCGGGTTAGCCCAGTTTGTTTTTCTTGCCATTTGTGGAGCCTGGGGTGTCTACAGAGACCGCGTTTTTTTACAGTGTGTTCAGGGGACAGGCAATGATGAGGTGAGGAGATGTTTGCTGTATGTGACAAAAAATGTTTTGGCCTAAAAAACGCGTGACATCGCTTAGAGCACCTTTAAAGGTCATCTCCACCCAACCGCTGTATGGCATGTTTGTCCCATTGGCTGCCACCAGACGCAGATTGCCGTGCTTCTGTTGCCTCTGAAATGTTTCTCAGTGTCACCTAAGGTGCATATTTGGCTTTCCACTGCTCATCTATTATGCATACTTGGGAGCCTGTGAATGCTTCTGTCTTTTGCCCCTGTAAATAATAGGTCACAAGACATTGTTTGCCCACTAAAGACATGACTGCAGAATGCTGGTCAACTTGACAAGGGTATACTATCAAGGGACTGGAACTCAAGCTGTCTGTGATGGCTCATGCTACATCTCTCATGTTTTTGGGACTTCTCTGCCGATCTGGTCACACCCTGTCCCTTTGGGGCAACCCGCTCCGGTTTAACAGAGCTCCTGGCTGAGGCCTGGTGCCTTTACTCCTACAGCCAGCTAAGAAGTGCTCACTGCTGCCACAGTGGTAACAATGGGTGCAAGGTTCCTCGGCTTTACACCGTGTCCTAACCAGACGCGATTCGAAAAGATTCCAGCGACAAATAATTTAACTGTCCACACCAGACGCGATGCAACCAGTGTTGCCAACTTAGCGCCTTTGTCGCTATATTTAGCGAGTATTCAGACCCCTCTAGCGACACATTTTCAAAAAAGCGACTAGCGACAAATCTAACGACTTTTACTGGTATTTTTGGAGACTTTTAGAGTCTTTTTGACGTGAAACCGCACATTGTTCTTACTCTTCTCAACGAGCAGCGGGTGCTGCCGTTTGACCCATCCCTGTGGCAAAGCACTCACAGGCGGCACAGTTCTCGCGCACCAGCCTCTTCCAGCTGCATTTTTGGACGAACCTCAGTAACCTCCAAATGTTGCCAGCACAGTCCTGCGAGCGCGAGGTTTAATTGCTTTATCCTTGCCGTCACGCACCTCTTCGTCTACCCTGTTCAGTGAATGGTTGAGAGAGGAGCAGCAGCACGGCAGCCAACAGACGTGAATGAGCAGTGTTGTTTCCACGGACTTGTCACTTATCTTTTGTTTTATATTTAAAGAATTTAGTTTGACCATTTTTTCCCTTTCTTTTCGTGTGCTTATCACTTGTAATACTCACTATCACAGTGCTTTAGTTCACCCAGTTCCTGAACTCTCTCAATTCAGATAATTTTACACATATAAAAAATAGTCATTCAATAGCTACTCGTTCTATTGTCTGACAAAAAATATAGTAAATGAGAACAGCTTTATTGGACATTCGGCTATATTATATTACATTATATTATATTACATTATATTATATTATATTAAAATACAGTAGGCTGTGTGAGCATGATTTTAATGAGAAAAAACATTAGGCAGGCAGAACGCAAGTATGCCGCGATGACGTCATGAATATGCTAATTGACGTATTACGTCATCTAGGGACATTTAGCGACTTTTAGGGGAGGCGTTAGCTACTTTCCTTTGAAAATAGTTGGCAACACTGGATGCAACTACGGGACACGATGTAGTCAATCAAACATCACAGCCAGTCAGAAGAGCGTGAGTGAGCATGACACCGTGCCGCGACACGCGATAAAAGGTATATTGTCCATTTTAATCAGAGTGTTTGTCCTAACCAGCCGCGACGGCGACACGCGACGATTCTATTTTAGAAACATTTTCTATTTTTCTGCGGCGTCGCGCTGGAACAACAAACACAAAATGTGGCAGTGATAATCTCAGGTACTGTTTATTTGCTGTATTGAATGTAAAAGCGTGTAATGTGACTTTGAATATCATTTAGTGCTCCAGCTTTGTAGCTGTAAAAGCAACAGTGGATAATTCACCTCAGATCTTGAAATTAAACAAATGGAAACAAGAACGTTCAAACTGTGAACAAACAAGTGTATTATTTGACAAAGATTGTTTTAGTAAGTAGGCTGAGTAGCATATTTATGGGCATGGAATGCTGCTAACATAAGGCTATGGCTGTCTCTGGTATTGTATAATGCTGACGTGACTGGAGGGAATTGTTCTTGTGGAACAGAGGACAACTGAAATGAAAGCTTAAGCGTAAGTTCTGCCGATCGTGTTCTAATACTTGTAGTATAAAAGATCGGTACTTACACATGTCTGAGTTCACAGATGCTGCCTGTGAATCCTCCATCCTCCCCACCACCACCAGGATGGTCCCTTCCCATACCTCCCGGGGGGTCGGCTGCGCCCCTGCCTTCGTCTTCAGGCAGGAAATGCAGATTCCGTACCCTCGGATTGGGAGCTACGGATGGGGCCTACGCCAAATAACTTACTCAAATAACGCTTATTGCTAAATAATCGCTTGCTGGGCTGTGTGATAGATTTTAATGAATCAACTTTAATTAATCAACTAACATTTGTTTTTCTTGCAAGAACAACATTCATATGCTTTTAAATGTTTCGAAACTCTTTGTGGAAAACTTGTGACTTTGAGTATGTGTGTGTGTGTGTGTGTGTTAACAGAAAGGGGAAGTTAAACTAGACAGATTACTAGTTCTCAAACCTTGTGAGAAGTAATCACAAAATCAGAGTTTGCTTGTGCCAGTCACAGAGGGAAAAGGTTGGGGCTTTTGAACCAATCATATTGAAGGTGACATGTTAGTCTTATTTGTTTTCTCGATTCTATAAAAACTGTTGTATCCGTGTTTTACGGTGGGATTCTCAATGGAATTTGTTTATTTGTTTATAGGAAGTTAGTTAGAGTAAGAAACTCGGCCAGTTGTCGACTGAAGACGCAAGAGCTAGAGTATAAAGGTATTGGGTGTCGATTAGTAGACGCCCCAGATAAAGGTATTGGTGTCGATTTGGAGACGCCTCAGGTTATAAGATCAATTGGGTGTCGATTTGGAGACGCCCCAGATAGTTAGGTTTAGGGAAAAACTACCACAATTTGGCAGGCCAGATCCAGGAGTCCTCGGAATCCTTGGCAGGCCAGATCCAGGAGTCCTCGGAATCCTTGGCAGGCCAGATCCAGGAGTCCTCGGAATCCTTGGCAGGCCAGATCCAGGAGTCCCTAACCCTATCGGGAGAATGAGGAACCATGGTGTCTTCACTCAGCCAGACTGCAGAACCCTGTTCGACAGAGGGACCATTCTAGACGGGCTAAAAGGACTTAAAGTAATAGGTAGGATGACTGACCTCAGCACTTTTCCTTTAAAATGCTTCTAAATTAATTAAAAGGTTTAATTAAAAATGGGCTATTCTGTTAGGTAAAATTTTGAAGAATCATAATAATAGGAATATGCATTCTGTAGTAATTAGGACATTTTGAGTCATGAAGAAACTTTTATGAGTTAGACTTTGATTTTATTTATGTAGCCTATATGAGATATATAAAACCGAGCAATAGGTGCTCTTAAAGTGATGAAAAAAATTCACGTGTCTAAATATTATACTTTCTATCTGAAGGTGTCTAGAATTTGTATCCCGTTATACCTGGGAGACAGTGTGAGAAAAACTGATCCATTGCAGAGATTCTAAAAGTCAATGGTTTATGTTTAACTAATATCATTTTTTGTGCATTGTGCATAGTATGAGAATGAGATTGGGTGACCAACTTTAAATAGATATTGTGATTTGAACAGGCACATAACAGACATATTACAGCCATTTTATTTTGGTTTCTTGTAAAAAAAGAAAAGACAAAGAATTATTTTTGTTTACATTGTACACTGTATTAATTAGAGGAGTTTTCCTGCTTTTTCCTGCGTCTTTGCAACGAAGAAGTGCTTGCTTTTTTCCGCAATGAAGTATAAGCTTTTTAATAAATTGAAGAATTGCTGTGTTGATAACCAGAAGAGACTTTTGGAAATTAAGCTGTTTAATTTGGTTCTCTTAATGTGTTTAAGATTTCATAAAAGTGGAATGCCTGCAGAAAAACAAAAGAGGAAGTGGGGCCTGCAGCCACTCTCCTGAAAGAGGAAGTTGGCACTTATGAGCGGGGTCAGCATGGGGAGACTAAGACAGTACAAATGTGACAATTCACTTGAGACTTTTCCTAAAGACAATTTTGCCATGCATTATGAAATTTTGTGGCAGGATGGATCAAAAGCCAGACCGAGGAGAGTGCCATCACAGCCTGACGATCCAATGTATCAGCCTGAAGTTCAACTGAATGACAATCCACACAGAAAGACAGTCAGCCTTGTGGGCTAGGTGCTGCATTGTCAATGATCACTACAGAGACCATTTCAAATTTAGTTATTTAACTTGATTGTTTTTGATTATCCACTGGTTTCAGCAATTCTTCATTATTCTTCAACTAACACTTTGAATCCGCGTTCAATAGGTACCAGTAACAGCCCTACTGTAACGGTCACCAGCTGGAGTGCCCTTGAGAGCCACCAGAGGGCACTCCACATAAGACTATTATCACTCACAAACTACATTTCCCATAACTCACTGCCCGGACTCATCATCACTTATCACTGATCACATTCACCTGTACCTCATTCACTGATTGCATTCACCTGTGTCTCATCATCGTGTTAGTCTCAGTCTATTTATACCATATTCATTCATTCACTCACCGCGAAGTCTTGTTTAAGTGTTACACGGCAATTCCGAGCGTTTTCCCTGGTTTCTTGTCTTTTGTTTTTTTTGGCTTTCTTGCTCTGTTCCCTGGATTACTCTTTTGCCTCTGGTCCCTGCCTGTTTTGTTTGTTTCTTTGTTTCTTTGTTGGTTTGTTTGGACTGCCTACCTGTGTTTTGACCTTTTGCCTGTACACTGGATTACGCCTCTGGATTACCCACAATAAAGCTGCGTTTGGATCTTAACCCTCGTGTCTCGGAGCAGTTTCGTAACACCTACTCAGTTAAAACTGGGGCTGGATTCTCTAGAAAAGACATTGCAATAACCAACTAGTGGTAAAATCATGTATTTGTTGAGAATAGAAAATACATTATGGCTAGCAACAATATTGGTCACTCCATTTCATTTAAAGGTAATTTTCTGGATTCAATAGAAACAATGTTTTCTAATTCTAATCTTTTGAAATCACATGCTGTCATCACCGGGGGTACGAGATGGAAATGTTATTTTCTTTTTGTCCATGGATCAAAGATTGTGTGAAGATTTCTAAATCTTCTTTTAAATAGCTTATGAGCAACAACAAAAAGTTGAAAAATGTAAATTGTGCAATGAATGACAAATTGCATTGGAGAAATTAGAACGGACTCTCTCAACTGCAACTGTAGGTCTATACGATTATTATATATTATTTATATATTATTAAACACATGGCGACTGCATCGGACAATTGAAAATTGATATCCTAACGTTTAGACACTGTCGCAAGGGGAATGCCACAGTGTGTCTACGTTCAGTAGCTTCTGTCGTCGTAAAAGTTGTTACCGTTCAGATTTGGTGGTATTCCACTCCTAATAATATGTTCCCCATTCAGTTCATAAACTGCTATGGCAGACAAAAAGGTATGAATCTCTGGCCAGAGAGGGGTGTGTGAAAGTGAGTGTGTGAAATATGGTGTTCCAAGACAAATAAATGATGTCAATCAAAACAGCTGTATCTAAATTTATTAAGTGGGCCCACAGAGGATAAAATATGCCCAATAAAATAACGACCATGGATGATTTTGGCTAACTATGCTGGGCTGAATTATTGTTGTGGCAGACAGAAACAGTGCCACACCTGCACAGCGCATAACTTTGGGAAGGCAGAGAGCAAGCAAGCTTGCCCTGCCCACCCCATATTTAACTTTTTTCCTTTTACAGGATGTCATGATGGATCTCATCGAACAGAACTGATTCTGTTCCAAATGTATAAAATATTGTCGTTACTGTTTAACATGAAATTGTACAGATCTCATCAAAAAAGGACGACCAGCCAGACAAGCAGATGAGTTAAATGATGTGTCACTAACATAAATACTTAAGGTCTCCATTCACAGGTGAAAGCAGCAAGGAAATGGTTCACTCCACAAACAAGGTCCAGTGGAGTGCGGTTGTGATCTGAGGAAAAATCTTGCCACTATCAGCAAGGTTGTAGACTAGAGTGACACCTCCGTCCAAGCATCTCACCTTAAACTACACCAACTAGCCTCAGCAACGCCAACGCGAAGCATAAAGTGGGGGATCAAGGAGGACGTGCTAGTAACGTACCTCCTTTGGCAACGTGCCTCCTTTGCCCATTGCAACGCAATGAAGGAAGTTTAGTTTAAGGAAGGAAGTTAGTTAGAGCAAGAAACTCTGCCAGTTGTCGACTGAAGACGCAAGAGCTAGAGTATAAAGGTACTGGTGTCGATTTGGAGACGCCTCGGGTAATAAGATCAATTGGGTGTCGATTTGGAGACGCCCCAGATAGTTAGGTTTAGGAAAAAATCTACCACAGCAGTTAATAAATGCATACTTGTTACGTTATTTTGCCTCCCGAGTCTTTCTGGTAGAACTGGGTTTGCAGGTGGAAGAGGTATTTTCTGCTCCCTGACCTGGTTTTGACTTTGTGAGAACTGGAGTGGAGACATGTATGAACCTGCCTAATGTTAACATGTCTAGATCTAATGCTGTGGGGACACTCACTGCTACTGTTTGTTCTTTGTTATAGACTGCAAAACACTGCTGAGGAACAGATAGGCCTAATGGTTGATGGATTGTCTTTTTAACATTTATCGAAAGTATGATGTTTTCCCCATGTATGAAGTTTTGTACCATAAGCACCATAAGAATAGTCCATAACTGTGCGCTATAATTCAACTCAAAAGAATAACTAAACTGAACAGAATATACTGAATCTTAGACTAAATAGTACTATTCTTTTAAAGCTGAATCAGCATTAGCAGTCTAGTTCAACAGAAAGCGTGTCAGCCCATTAAAGCAGTCACTTTTCTCAATGATAATGTAATCTGATCATCCATGTAAAGAATTGCATCTGGTGACCATTGCTGTGGCAACTTGTTTTGGTGACTAGTAAACTTATGTGTAAAAGCGCACAGCAGAGTGTTTAATGTCAAGCTTTCAGCATGGATTTTTCTTACTTTTCTTCTCTTTTCTTCAGTTTGAAATCCAGTCACAACATACAACGATGATTATATGAAGCTGTGAAAATAAGAGACCATTTCCAATCACAGTCCTAAGAGGTAAAAGTATCTAAAACTCTGATATTTCAAACATCCAAGCAGCTACAGTCACTTTTATTAATCTGTTATATAGTTTTTTTTGTTTATCTTTAAAAGAGTTTCTAGTATTGTGTTAAATTAGCGTATTACATGGCTTGGTTGAATGTGTTATTTCTTGGTAACAGACCGCTGCTAAGTATAACACACCGTTGCCACAGAGCGTTGCTATGGACGCAGGATTCTAACCGTAGAGACGGAACGGACTATTTTCGTTAGCGGAAGCAATACAATCGTTTTAAAAAAAATAAACTCCTTTTTAAATTAATATTTTGTGTCAAATTATTGATTTATTTGGTAGGTAGCCATGTAATAAGCTGGATAATGTAGAGCGAGGCGGTTATTATAGCGATTACAACCCCTTCAGGCTGATTCAAGAGCCTTTTTCTTTTTTTAAGCTTTTTCTTTTTTTATTGCTAGAAGGATGTCATTCAGTTTCACTGTTCATAATCGTAAGAACATGTCCTGTGTGTGTTTGTGGAACAAGATGTTTTGCTTTTTAAAGACTCTGTTTATCAAATTCACATTTTATTAAAAAATGTTTTGTTTGCAGAGATGCTGTGCACATTAGAGGAGAAAGTCCACCCGACGGATCTCAGCAAAATCCAATTAGGAAATCTAAAAAAGACCAGTTTATTCTCAAACATTGAGAAGGTGAGATCTATTGTATTTAATAACTACAATATCTGATACAATACTTCCCTGAAGTAAGGTGACAGCGTCCCGTCAAGAAGCTACTATCACTTCCTCTTTAGCATCTATAAGTTACACTCTCACCGTCCTTCTCAGGTGTATGCTGGTCCGACAAAGGATCATTAATACTAACTCAGCGTATTACAGCCTCGCCCCGAGGGCGGCTCTATAGTCTTCCAACACTATCACTGTTTCTCCGGTGGTCTTTGGACCCGTAGAATCTTTAGTAGGCTACTTTTATTCCTACCTCAATCACACAGATGTTCTGTTGTTGTCTTTTGAGCATAGAATCTAACGTTATTCCTCAGCTGCGCAGCACATATTTGACACGACTCCCAGGTTGCTTCTTTGTAGAAATGAAGTTTTATTCACGGCCGGGAGATCACTGGCCACAACAACCAAGTGGGTCTCCTGAATAGAAAGATTCATGTAACTTACATTTAAATCATACCGTTGAGCAAAAGTCAGTGTCACTCAAATCTTCTTCACTGTGATTTGTTCTGGTGATTGATTTGTAATGATCTGAGCTAATCATATGACTGTTAGTTCTACAGTACTGTGAAAGGCACGGCTGGACTGGCCATTGGGCATACCGGGCAAATGCCCGGTGGGCCGACGTGCTTTTTGGGCCGATACATCTCATAAATACTTTTTTTTTTTTAATTATTATTATTATTATTTTTTAACGGCCCATAAAATGTGTACATCGGCGGGCCATTCGTTTTGTTTTGTTTTGCTTGCGTTTTGGGTTTGTGCCGGTGTAATGCATTGGTCAAAAAAAGTCAGTGTTAGTTTTTTTTCTGACAGACCAGCCCATGAAACACGTAGATCAGCGGCCCATTGGTTCTTTCCTTGATTGACACTGGGCTGGCCCAATCACAACTTTAAACGAGTGAGCGAGCGTGCAGCAGTGTCAGTGTGTAATATCTGCCAGAATAGTCTGCGAGATGGAGAAGAAACGCAAGGAATGTGCAGATAAATAGCGTGAAAAAATAGAACCAGGCCCTTAAAGCAGACGCTTTATGTGTCAAAATATATGTGTTCTGCCCTTCATCAGCTCCTGTGGCAGGTGATGATAGTGAGGACGGAGGATCAGGAGAGAGATGAGAGAGTGTAGAGCCTGCGGTAAGCAGAACTACTTTCAAAACACTTAGGCTATGTCATGATGGAGTGTAGGAACCCATAACCCAGTTACAGATTATTTCCACATCTGCATAGTTGACGATTACCGCAATTCACTAGAAATTTAATGACAGGCGTTTGTAAACCATGTTTTCCGCCAAAATAAAAGCTTGATGCAGTTTGCGTCAAAATAAAAGATCATGTGCTTATCTCTTTCAAGTATAGAAATTGTTACAAAACTAATTATGAAAGTGTCCTTTATTTTTTAGTGCATTTGTTTTACAAAATATGGCTATTACTGTCATTGGATTAATATTATAACTATTATATAGTAGGTGTAATGTAAATAGACACTGTAACTTAAAGAGGTTTGAATTTTTCTTTGTTTAATTTGCACACTGAATATGGGTTGGAGCTTTTAATTCTGAACTCTCAAAGTGCACCAGATTGATGAATTTAACATTAAAATGCACAAAATTTTCTCACGGGGGGGCATGCCCCCGAACCCCCCTAGAAGAACCAAGGTCCACCCACCACAGTTTTAACAAAAAATCCTGTAAGAAACACTTGTATTGCTATGCCAGAGCCGCTTATAGCTTGTTTTAGGATTCACCAATGTGGAGTATAGTTCGACTGTATTAATAAATGTCAAATTTGTACTTATTTCATCTGTAAACTCTCACTCGTTCCTATACTCAGTCATTACATGGCATTAGTGGTTTTAATGAATAGGAGTTGGTATGCATATAATTAAGGGCGTGCAAAGATGGGTGGTGTTTATGATCATATAGTGGGCCGGTCTGGGCCAAAATGCCCGGGCCGATTTTTTGTCCCAGTCCAGCCCTGGTGAAAGGGATAGCTGCTACTCCACTTTAAATGAAAATTCTGTCATCATATACTCACCCTCATGTTGTTTCAAACCTATATGAATTTATTTCTTCTGCTGAACAGAAAGGAAGATATTTAGAAGAATGTCAGTAACCAGACAGTTTCTGGTCCCATTAACTTCCATAGTAGGAAAATATATATACTATGGAAGTCAATGGGACCAGAAACTGTCTGGTTACTGACATTCTTCTAAATATCGTCCTTTCTGTTCAGCAGAAGAAAGAAATTCATACAGGTTTGAAACAACATGAGGGTGAGTATATGATGACAGAAAGCACTTTTTGGTTAAAGGGGTGGTTGATTATGATTTCACTTTTTTAACTTAGGTTAGTGTGTAATGTTGCTGTTTGAGCATAAACAACATCTGCAAGGTTACAACGCTCAAAGTTCAAAGCAAAGGGAGAAATTTGAATTCACTTTTTAAGGACTACAACAAATGGCTGGTAAGGGACTACACGACATTCCTCCCGGGTTAGTGACATCACCAACCCTAGAATTTACATAAACCACGCCCCCTGAACACAGTTTATAGATTATCAAGACAGAATGTGCTAATCAATGACTAGAAGTTAACTACACATAAGCTACATCAATTCACCAACTAACCATTCAGAAATGTTGTCTACATGTTGTCACCTCTTCTTGAGTCTCCCCATCATTGTCTGAATTCGGTTTGAACATAAAAGGCTGAAAGTTTTAGACATTTTCAGTGCATGTCTGTGTGAGTGCAAGCTGTTAAGCTCCGCCCCCTGTGCCGGGAGCAGCAGCTCATTTGCATTTAAAGGGTAACTAAAGCCCTGGTCAGAGCCTGACTCCACCCACTGGCAATATTTGAAAAATGCTAGAAAAGTGGGCAGACCCCAGCGGAGATAGAGGGGACGAACCGTGAGCGGAAGGGCGTGCACCTGAGAGTCCTACTGTCAGACTGTCTAAAATGGAGAGTTTGCTCACAGGGTCGCAAGACGACGTAAATATGCATCTGAGTTTTATCGAGTTGATGTCAATAGCGCGCGCACTCTATAGGCATAATCATATTTTGCCGCTATGTGAAAAAATCCAGCAAAATGCGCCGACGCGTTTGTCGACCCCCGATTAACTTTAGCCTAACCATAAATTGTAATTAAAATATATCACTCACATCAAGACGCCGCTGCGGTGGTGGAGTCCATGCAGGAGGAGCAGCGTTTGGCACAGCGTCGCTGTTCAGCGCGAGCTGTGTGGAGAAGCCAATTTTCACCTCTATTGCGTTGGAAAAGCAATTCTGCATAAAATGCAGGTTTCACACTCACGGTCTTCCAGGCCAAGTGCATGCAAACACTGGCGCCTAATTTCCAAGTCTGCTGGAAAGCTATGCAGTCCAGCAATGCTGTTGCACCCAGCAACACTACATCTACCACTGTACTAAATACAGATAAATCTACGCTAGCTCATCTAAGGGCGTGGTGAGCTCGTACCAAGGGAGGGCGTGGTGAGCTGGAACCTGTTTACGTCACGCAGTACCGCTTACGTCACGCAGTACCGCAACATCCAATAGGAAAATTCAACTGCAGTAGCCACCGTTCAACCTGAAGAGGGCAGCACTCAGACGTTTTTACACCATATATTGTAGAATTAAAACACTTTATACCCAAATGTCAAAAAAGTTACTCGAATCAATGAACAGCACTAATAAAGCCCCATTCTTACAGATCATTAACTAAAAAAAGTTGGTTTAGGGTTTAGTTACCCTTTAAAGGAACAGACAAAAAAAACGGTGCGTCTTTGCTCACCCTCAAAAATTGACAATTTTAACATGCTATATAAAAATATCTGTGGGGTATTTTGAGCTAAAACGTCACATACACACTCTGGGGACATCAGAGACTTATTTTACATCTTGTGAAAAGGGCATTATACCACCGCTTTAAGTATATATGGCCTGAGCATCCTTAGTCTGCATTTCTCTGTACATGTAATGTTGAAAATACCAATTACATAAAATATTTCTATCACAGTTCACTGCAGTTTAAAGGAGAAAATACTCAGCAATGTTGTCGACTTATGAATTTACAATTTGTCTTAAAGCATATTAAAAACACCACATAGACATATAAAAAACATTAAAAACTTTTGTTTTTCAAGGTACACATTTAATCACTTCACGCATTTCATATACTATAGTCATTTTTACTGTGGTTAAGTTGCAGTATGTTTTCATAGTACAAATCATGATTTAAGCCCCTTTCAGAGCCTGTCCGTGTTTCAGTAGTGCTTCCGTCCCTGTGTCTGACATCAGTCTGACTGCAGTGCAGTTTTTTATTGTAGACCGTCCGGGCAGTACACACCCTCCCCCTCTCATATGTCTGCCCCTCTCATTCACACTCACTGTCTCTGCTATGAGCATGGATGAGGCAACGTTGGAGCCGATCCTCGTGCAAACACTCGCTACGAGCGCTGTTAAAGGTTGGCGATATCTGTCTGACTCTCCCTCCTCACAGCGCTGCTCGCTCGCCTCCTGGATTAAAGACAACATCAAGAAGAAAGAGTGCTACTTCTATGTGGAGGATGCCAGGTATGAGGACCGTGTGTGTGTGTGTGTGTGTGTGTGTGTGTGTGTGTGTGTGATCGGCAGATGAGACGGAATGTTTGGTGTTTAATGACCTTGACTTGTAAAGCTGAATCTACTGTATCATATTTGATTGGCGATTTTTTAAGGATCAACATTATGAAAACTTTACTAAAAAAAAACCTCTTGCACTCAATTTACTACATGCCTGCGGTCGTATGATTGATAGTTTATACTTTTTAACAAGTAAAAGGCTTTTTAGTATAATTGTAAACATCTTCAGATGGGTTTCACATGTTTTACTGATTTTTATAAAAGTACACCTAAGAATAACTTATATATATTGTTAGTAATATTTCGAGATGAACACTTACCGGACTGAAGCAACTTAGGTTCATTCGATTATCCATATCATGTTCAAATGTCAGTATCAAATATGATCATCAGGCTTTTGAGGAAGGATTATTTGTTCATCTCTCAGTCATCACTGTATTACATTGCATAACATGTTTTTAAAACTACAGAGCTTTGATCATAAAGGGTTATAGGTATTTAAACATCATCTTAAGATATTATTGGAGATATAGAGTGACAACTAATTATCTTATCACTGTTACGCTGATATTTGTCAGTTTTATTTTTCAGTGAATTTAGATAAGAAATGACAATGTTTGTGATCGCTATAATGACATCAAGCTTTGCCTGTATAATAATTTCCTTCAATTAAATGAGAGTAAAACCGAGGTTTTGATTGTAGGCCATTCCACTTGATCTCTATCTACATCTTAAAATCACTCCTTAAAATCTCTTATCTACATCCTTAAATTCAGAAGATCACATATAGAGTATTGGGGGTAATTATGGACTCTTATTTAAATTTTAATAAGCAGATTAATGCTGAGTAGCTTCTTTCGTTTGAGATCAATCACTAAAGTTAATCATTTTATAACCAGAAAAGATATGGAAATTGTGATCCATCTCTGATCTCATAAAGGTTAGACTATTTGTACATTGGTCTCCCTAAAACTGCGTTAGCTAGTCTGCAATTTGTGCAAAATACAGCAGCACAAGAAAACATGACCATATTACTTCCATATTAGCATCTTTACAATGGTTTATTGATTTCAAAGTTCTTTTTTATGTTGACAAGGCACTAGCAGACAGTGCTTTTTGATCTCCTCTACTTGCACTCCTTTTCTTGAGCAATTAGGTCTTCCGATAAACGTCTTTTAATAGTTCCTCATTGTGAAAATAAATCAAGATATGACCATGCTTTTTCTCTAATAATAATGACGCATAAAATATTCATGACTTGTGCAATATAAATATATTGGTGAGCTATTATTTTAAAAGTCATTGTGTATATAAAATATGATGAAGTATAATTAATGATGTGTTAGTCATATGCAACTTGACAAGAGGTAAACTAAAGATCACGTGCACTCTGCAACATTCTGACAATATGTGTGGTGTGCGTGTTGGGCTGTAACTCATGTGTGGATAACATGGATTACCATTGACAGGAAGGGGATTTGTAAGTGTGGTTACTCAAAGACCCAGCACTGCGATGAGGCCATCAAACCGGAGGACTATGCTGGGGAGCAGTGGGACAAACACAGGCACGTCAGAGAGGTGCCCACCGATGCTTTTGGAGACATCAGCTTTGGTGGACTTGGACAGAAAAGTGGGAAGGTAAAATGATGACTTGATTCAAACGGACCTCCTTTCTATTATACATTCTTAAAAATAAAAATGTTTTTTCAGCAATTCCATAGAAGATCCATTACAGTAATCAGTTGTCAAAAGAACCTTTTTTTTGTGTGTGTGTGTGAATAACATTTTAATTATCTAAACAACCTTATCTAAACAACCTTTTGACCAATGGAAAGGTTCCATGGTAGGTGATTAAGTGTCTATTTAGTGAAGCGTAGAGTCACAGAAACAGGATTTAAAAACTAGACTGAAAAAAAAAAAAAAATCATATTCTTAAAGAGAATTTTGTCTTGTTTTCCAGTTAAAACATATGAAAGTCCTTAAATTGAGAAACATTTAGGCTACTTGAGAAGATACACTAAGATATTTAGCCTTGATTTCATAGATTTACACCACGGCATTTTGAGGGCCTGAAAATGCAAACTTTTGAAAATAGTTTCAAAGTGCACATTTTTTGAAAACAAGACCATTATCGTCTCCATATAAACTACAAAAACGTGAATTTGTGAAAACAGGGATGTCATCACATGCATATTACGTGTTCATAATGCGTTCGAAATCGCATATGGTCTAGTAAAAGTCTCAAAAGCTCAATAAAATGGGTTGAACCTGACATGGTCTGCCATACTTTTTATTTGTGTTTTTTTCTGTTAACTTTGACCCTAAGAACCAATAATTGGAGGGCCTGCTCTGCCAGAAATATCGCGAAAAAAAATTGTGGCCATTTTAGTGTATGCAACTGCCTTTATTTTTTATCAGAAAAATGTGGAAAAAAAATGTTTTCCTCAAATCCTCAGTGGGTTTGGTAGGCTGTCAATAAATGTATTCCAGATACACAGCACACATGTGCTGACAACATCCACTGAAAAAATAACTCTTAAAACACATTTCTACATGATTTTGCATCAATTTAATGCAAAAAAATTAGGCGGTTTCCAATATTTTCTTCTTTACTTCATTGGCAATCAACTATTCCCCCAAGTTATGACATCCGTCAATATGTCATTCGTAAAAAACAATATGTCATGTTTTTTATGTGCACATTATTAAGCATCATGGCCTAGGCATCTTTTTAATTTCAACATAACCCTGTTCTCCCAATGGAAATGTGTCACACAAGAAATATAATACAGCAAAATGACTTTCATTATTTTATTGCCTCTAATGGCAACTATTACAACTTTGACGAAAAAAAATTATTTAACATAACTTAATTAACTAGGTGCAGGTCTGTGAGGTGGGATAATCTGGAGGGTGGCACACTGCAGATACTGCTCTGGGGACAGACCTTCACCCTCACCACCTGAGGAGACACACACACACACACACACACGCGTGCGCGCCCTGCTTACGTGTCCCTGTCTTCAAGTGCAAGTTCAGTCCTTGAACATCTGTTGGGGTCCCCAGTGCAGAGACATGCAATGCCACACTTCACATTGGCTCATTAAATTGATGCAAAATCATGTAGAAATGTGTTTTAAGAGTTATTTTTTCAGTGGATGTTGTCAGCACATGTGTTCTGTGTATCTGGAATGCATTTATTGACAGCCTACCAAACCCACTGAGCATTTTTCACATTTTTCTGATAAAAAATAAAGGGTGCATACACTAAAATGGCCACAATTTTTTTGCGCAATATTTCCAGCAGAGCAGACCCTCCAATTAGGCTATTGGTTCTTAGGGTCAAAGTTAACAGAAAAAAAACCTAATAAAAAGTATGGCAGACCATGTCGGGTTCAACACATTTTTGAGACTTTGGCTCCCCGACTATAGGTACGATTCGCGCGAGTGATGCAAAAAACAAGAAACATCCCGCGAGTAATCTAGAGTGAGTAACGCGATGCGAATATACACTTCGTGTTTGGTGTGTTCACACCATAAGTACGTTCTGTATAGTATGAATGTGTTTAGTGTGAATGAAAATCGGGCGTACTACATCTGCCATGATGTCATTATCATGTGACCTACGGCCTCAGTTGCGTTGCTTTACCGCCATTCACCATCCTCTCCCGTGGCCTCATGGGATAGTAAAGTCAAATGCACACTTCAGAATCTCAGTATCTCAATCATCCTGGTACTTTTCGCCTGCTGTTTTATGAATACTATGAATTCGGACATACTACTCAGCCTTCTCACCTACTATATAGTAGGGAAGTAGGCATATTCGGACGCAGCATCAGTCTATAGGCGTGTAGTGTTTTACAAAGTGACATCGGCAGCTACTGGCCTGGCATGCATAATACAGCATATCTAGTCGTTTTCGTGGATCTGTGTGAATGGGGATCATTTTGAAAACGATGTAAAATTAAATTATAGTAGAAGTACCAGTACAAATTAAATGTAGAAGGACTGAAATTTCCCAAACAGTTTTTCAGGATTATTTTACAATCATATTTCATATCAGAAATTATATCTGACAACAATAATACAAATTTCGTATAGAAGCATCTTCCAAATGCAAATAAAAATGCCATTATTCAGGCTGTTCCTCCATCACAGTTAGAAGGTTAAAAACATTCACCTTTGTCTTATGCTAGAATTATACACTCACCTAAAGGATTATTATGAACACCTGTTCAATTTCTCATGAATGCAATTATCTAATTAACCAATCACATGGCAGTTGCTTCAATGCATTTAGGGGTGTGGTCCTGGTCAAGACAATCTCCTGAACTCCAAACTGAATGTCAGAATGGGAAAGAAAGGTGATTTAAGCAATTTTGAGCGTGGCATGGTTGTTGGTGCCAGACGGGCCGGTCTGAGTATTTCACAATCTGCTCAGTTATTGGGATTTTCACGCACAACCATTTCTAGGGTTTACAAAGAATGGTGTGAAAAGGGAAAAACATCCAGTATGCGGCAGTCCTGTGGGCGAAAATGCCTTGTTGATGCTAGAGGTCAGAGGAGAATGGGCTGACTGATTCAAGCTGATAGAAGAGCAACTTTGACTGAAATAACCACTCGTTACAACCGAAGTATGCAGCAAAGCATTTGTGAAGCCACAACACGCACAACCTTGAGGCGGATGGGCTACAACAGCAGAAGACCCCACCGGGTACCACTCATCTCCACTACAAATAGGAAAAAGAGGCTACAATTTGCACGAGCTCACCAAAATTGGACAGTTGAAGACTGGAAAAATGTTGCCTGGTCTGATGAGTCTCGATTTCTGTTGAGACATTTAGATGGTAGAGTCAGAATTTGGCGTAAACAGAATGAGAACATGGATCCATCATGCCTTGTTACCACTGTGCAGGCTGGTGGTGGTGGTGTAATGGTGTGGGGGAGGTTTTCTTGGCACACTTTAGGCCCCTTAGTGCCAATTGGGCATCGTTTAAATGCCACGGCCTACCTGAGCATTGTTTCTGACCATGTCCATCCCTTTAAGACCACCATGTACCCATCCTCTGATGGCTACTTCCAGCAGGATAATGCACCATGTCACAAAGCTCGAATCATTTCAAATTGGTTTCTTGAACATGACAATGAGTTCACTGTACTAAAATGGCCCCCACAGTCACCAGATCTCAACCCAATAGAGCATCTTTGGGATGTGGTGGAACGGGAGCTTCGTGCCCTGGATGTGCATCCCACAAATCTCCATCAACTGCAAGATGCTATCCTATCAATATGGGCCAACATTTCTAAAGAATGCTTTCAGCACCTTGTTGAATCAATGCCACGTAGAATTAAGGCAGTTCTGAAGGCGAAAGGGGGTCAAACACAGTATTAGTATGGTGTTCCTAATTATCCTTTAGGTGAGTGTATATACGAACTCATAGAAGGGATTCTGTTGTGTGTGTTTAGTATGTTCGGGTGTCGTCGGACACGACCAGTGAGAGTCTGTACCAGCTGATGACAGAACAGTGGAGACTGCGTTCGCCGAACCTGCTGATTTCAGTGACCGGTGGAGCCAAAAACTTCCACATAAAGAATCACCTGAAGGACAAGTTCCGTCGGGGCCTCATTAAAGTCGCCAAGACCACAGGTACAGTGAAAATATACTATATATCGTCACCTTCCTAAAGTCATTTTTTCAGGTTTCTCAGAAAACACAAAAAACTGAACCTAACTTCAGAGGTTGAATAGATTTTCGTTCTTCTTGATGCAGCTGCCATCTTGAAAATTGCCTAAGTCTCATTGTCTTTTGACTTAGGCAAAATAAAACGGCCTAAGTCACACTCTTGACATCATACTACAGGGGTAGAATTGCATGATCTGTTCAACTGAGGATGTGGGAGATTTTACCAGCATCATGAGGAGATGACTTATGCAAAAAAAATTCAATATTTCGAAATTTTGTCAAAAAATGACTTAGCCAATTATTTTAGGAAGGTCCGTGAAGGTGATGTGTATGATATATCAACTCCTTGATTGTTTTAATCAGTGCAAAATTTTAACTATATTATCGCATAGCTCTCTATATACAGTTGGATAAATCCATAATATTATATGTATATTTATAATAAATATTTGCATATTTGATTTTAAGTTAATATTTCAATAATTTAAATATTTCAATAATTCAATAAATCAAGTAACACACATTTGCATGTTCATGGTTCTCTGATGTTGGTTAATGGTCACATGACATTCAGGTAAACAAATGAAATATTTCAGCTTTTTATTTTAGGTGCTTTTATTTTAAAAGGATTAAATTATTTTAAATTTTTCATGATTTAATTAATTATCAGTTTTTCTTCAACTCACAATCCTCCTCACACACTGCTTTAGCAACCAGCCTGATGGCCGGTTCACTCCCAGGACTATAACAATAACTTCTCTTGTCTTTTTTAATGGTGTTTAATGCATGTGTTCAGTTCAGTTTAATTTATTATCCCAGAGGCTAATTGATTTTGCATTTAATTTTACAAATTAAATACATACATTGCCTTCTATAGAGTTGCTTATACTGTAGCTATTGAACTCATTTTTCATAATTTATGAACTTATACGTGACCCTGGATCACGTCACCAGTCTCGAGTCGCACGGGTATATCTGTGGCAATAGCCAACAATACATTGTATGGGTCAAAATTATCCATTTTTCTTTTATGCCAAAAATCATGAGGATATTAAGTAAAAATCATGTTCCATGAAGATATTTTACAAATTTTCTACCGTAAATATATAAAACATTTATTTGTGTGAGTGAATGCAGTACAATCGCGAACATAAATGGACAACTTTAAAGGGGATTTTCTCAATGTTTCGATTTTTTTTTTGAACCCTCAGATTCCAGATTTTCAAATAGTTGTGATGTTGATGTGATGCTTTCATGTGATGTATAAATCTCAATTTAAAGAAACCGACCCATTTGACTGGTTTTGTGATCCAGGGTTACATATGGTAAATTGCCAGAACCCATTTACTGGTATTTTTGAGTAGGTCCTGTTCACACATGATCTCTTAATGGTAATTTACCAGTAAAGGACTGTTTGTTTGAAAGGGGATTATGATGCCTTAAATGCTAAATATGTAGGTAGGATGTAACAGAGTGTATAGCTCTCAGTGATACTGACTGAGGATTAGACCCGTCACAAACAGGTGACAGAATCAAGTTTTTGATGGTTAACTGTTTTGAGACGACTGCACTTCTCTAGTCCCAATGCTGTGTGTGTGGCAGGTGCGTGGATCCTGACAGGAGGTACACACGCAGGTGTGATGAAGCACGTGGGCATGGCCGTGCGAGATTACACACTCAGCAGTGGTTTGACGGAGGGACAGATCGTCGTCATCGGTGTGGCACCCTGGGGAGTCATTCACAACAGCCAAACACTGATCAATCCTGAGGTCAGCAGTTGACATTTTTGCAAACCATACATAATTACAAGGAAAAATATTCCACATGAGGGAAATAATTGTGGTGTCCATGAAGATGTGAAAAAATAGGCATAAATCTAGCTTACACATTTACCCAAATTATTATACGCCTGTTTAACTGAAGCTTATTTGGATGGGTTTCTCCCATGTCCCATCCTCAATGTCACTTCTCTGTGTTTTACGGCCCTGACGAGAACGTCGGCCTCCTCGGCTGTGAACC
This sequence comes from Rutilus rutilus, assembly GCA_021464565.1. Taxonomy (NCBI): domain Eukaryota; kingdom Metazoa; phylum Chordata; class Actinopteri; order Cypriniformes; family Leuciscidae; genus Rutilus; species Rutilus rutilus. Next base: position 41,044,393 of record JAJAQA010000009.1, on the reverse strand, counting down.
GCTCCTGGTGCGCTCCTGGCAAATCCGCCGTTATAATAGCAATCCGCCATGGAACAAGCGTACCTGCTCTTAAAAGGAATGTGAGATGACGCTCTGATTGGTTTATTTCACGTTACGCCAAAACCACAATGAGTGTGGTTTCAGATCATTAAAATAGGGCCCTTTGGGCGTTCAAGTCATGTTGATGAGATCATATTTATGAGTTGAACTTACATGAACTCCACCACAGTCATAAATAAGAGTGGGAAGTTTGATGTTATTAAGCCCCGATCTTTATGAGTTGGGTGTGTGTCAGTGAGAAATGTGCTGGAATATTAGGCAGTGATCATTTCAGAGAAAACAAGCTTATTCTTTGCACAAAATATAAAATAGCTTTGTAATATAACTATGTAAAGTAATGATAAAGTTTACAGCGGCTTCAGAAATGAATTAAAAACATAAAAAAGCAAAATACGCCTGATGCACATTCTTTGATCCACAAGTAGAGTTTAAAAAGCTTGTGGTTAATTAAGAGATGGTACATCTCGCTCCGATGAAAGTGAAAGATTAACGCACCCGACGTCGTAAACATGAGTTCCCAACTCGTAAAATACAAACTTCCCAGGAAGACTTGAACGCACCATATAATGAACAACCCAAGATCAGTGTGAAGTTTAGAAGTGATGTGGTTCAGGAAATATTCCACCAGGATTATGGTGTGTCCATTAAAACACAGTGGATCCAGTACTCAAACCATACTCTATTATTTGTAAATGGCAGCATGTGAATCAAGCCATAGTTGGGAATCAGACGTAGAGTTGTATGGTTTCCAGAAACAAAAGACAATACAGGAATAAACGAATAGGAATAAACTTACAATTTCCAGAACACACTAACTCTACAGAAATCTCTCTTTTAGGAGAGAAGGAAAAGGAACACACACAAACACACCAAACACAGGCAGCTAATCAATCATTTAGTGCACCTGAGGAGACCTGGCTACGTCATGTGGTCCCATGAGAATTCTCAACAGCCGCCCTCAAATATGGAAACATATTTGCCCCTTGAGAATTTTGTACAATCATTAATTCAAGTAAAGGGTCCATTCCTGTTGGCCAAAATGGGTGCTTATAAAGGTGAACAACAAACCTTGCTACAAAATAATTTTGCATACACCACCACATACTCACAAAACAAATCTAATCAAATGATGCACCTTAAATTTCGGCAGCTGAAAAGATATTCGGCCGAAAATGAATTTGCTGATGGCTACTACAACAGTTAACCTTCCAGCAGTTTGGATGCTAGGGCTGGGTTGACAATATCGATTTCTTGTTTTTAATACAGGTTATGCACAACTAACTTCCGAATTCTGTAAAAATTCTGTAAAAATATTTTCTGGAAAAAAAATAATAATTCTGCATCGCTTCCGGTTCAGATCTTTTGTATGTGCTTCATTAAATATAGAGCCGTTTTACTCAAGACGCGAGCGAGCAAAGAGGAGCATAACCCATGTCCATCACATAAACAGATTGATATGTAAAAGTGTAATTTATTTTTCATCTCACTAACACCCGGATAATAAAATCAAATAAATCAAAACAAAAAACTAGCTAGGTTAGATGATTACCTTCAGGTCCATAGATATCGCCGTCAGTTCGTACGGCTATTAACACTTTCTTTGACAAGTGGATGCGATGATGAGATCTGTTTTCCTGTTTGTTCATGCGACGCATTGATCTTCATTTTGATGAACTGAGATCTTTAATTCTACCATCCAATACTAACAATATGCTTTGTTATTTCAGATATGAAACAAAGTCTGAACTTTCAAATTCGCTGTAGCTCCTCAGTTCAGGCGATGCAACTCAGTTTTTATTTGAGTGTTCAATATAAAATCTGATCAATTACTAGATTATTATTTCAATTTTGGTTTTCAGCTAAATTAAAACTTTAATTTTGGTTTCGGTGCATCGCTACAAATGAAAGCCTTTGGGAAACCTAACGACCAAATAAGAAGTGCACTGAAATCACAAGCAATACAATTTACAGTATAATGCTGGATCATTCTAAACCCCCAGCTAAATCATTGCAAACATATTTGTGAATCCGGTACTTCTTGTCACTGCATATTAAACCAGATCCAGCTTTTTGTTGATAACTGCAGAACTTGCTGTCAACTGGATGCTATTAACGATGCTATAACATCAAAGTTTAATGAGGTCTTGTCATCCTTCTCTTTTAGGGCTGTTTCCCTGCACACTACTCTCTGGACGAGCAGGGCCAGGACCGTCTCTCCTGTCTCGATATCAATCATACGCACTTTCTGCTGGTGGATGATGGCACTCATGGACATTATGGAGTTGAGATTGAGCTGCGGACCCGTCTGGAGAGACTCATCTCTCAGCAATCACTGGGAAACAGAGGTGCAGCTTCATTAGATTACACATAATGGAATATAAATCAAATATAGATTTGCAGTGTAATGATAAATTATTGTACAGTACAGTAGTACAATAACCATCAGTATAAGTTCAAAAGTTTGGAGTCGGTATGAATTGTGTAATGTTTTTGAAAGAAGTCTCTTATCAAGGCTGAATTGATTTTTTATTAAAAATACAGTAAAAACTTTTAAATATTATTCAAATTCCAAAGAACTGTTTTCTATTCAAAAGATTCTATTGAATTCTATTTCTTTTCTTCTTTTTTTATATTGCGTAGTTGTGCTTGGAGTCGATTGTTTTATTTGTGGTAATAATGCAATGAAACTTGCCAAATTGTGCCAACATATTTTTTTGGTCATGGTGTCATATAAAGAAATTATGAGCACATGCAACGACAAGAGAGAACCAACAGAATATTAATAACTGGCTATGTGGCCATTTTGTATTTGCATAGTAAAATAAAACCTGTAGCTGTAGCTGGCCTTTTTTGCCAAATAATTTTGTCTTCCCTTATTTAAAAATATTTAAACAATATAAAATATTTTTCTTATATTTTGATGGTTTAATTGAACTTGTAGGGTCATTTAAACAAATATCCCCTCCGGACATCACTTTTAGCCACTAATGTATCTTGTTTTAAGAATATTTACATATATATTGCAATGGAAAACATAATAAAAATAAGTAAGAAAATCATTTTTGCAGTGTAACACAGATGATCTCAAAATCAAATAAAATCCACACCATTTTGATTTCATGGCTCTTTAACACTGTCCACTGGTCACTTTTGATTATTTGTGAAGTGTTTCGCCTGTTTATAACCGTTGTCTTTCCATCAGAGAGTGGCGTGAAGATACCGGTGGTCTGTGTGGTCTTGGATGGTGGTCCAGGAACTTTAAACGTGAGATTTTAAAGTCATCAGTTTCGTAGCTCATCATACAGTAGCTGAATGTTCTTTCATTAATCCAAATTCACATATTTATTCACAGACGATCTACAATTCAATGCTGAACAAGACGCCGTGTGTCGTGCTTGAGGGATCTGGACGCCTGGCTGATGTCATTGCTCAGGTGGCGGCCCAGCCGGTGTCGAAGGTCACGCTGGAGCTTATCAGAAAGCTCTTGAAGAGGTTTTTTGTACAAGAGTACAAAAGCTTTAATGAGGAGCAGGTCATTGAGTGGACCAAGAAGGTAATAGACAAAAACATACATACAAATTATGACAGTTTCACACAAACTCAAAATTACACAGTAGGAATCGAGAAATGGTTCTTATTTAGAACTTAGAAGTTTGGTGTCAATAAGATTGTTTTTATGTTTTTGAAAGAAGTCTCTTCTGTTCACCAAGGCTGCATTTCTTTGATAAAAAATACAGTAAAAACTCTAATATTGTAAAATATTTTTATACTTTAAAATAACAGTTTTCTATGTGAAATGATCTGAAATGTATTTTAATTCCTGTGCTCAAAGCTGAATTTTCATATATTTTGTGGAAACTGTGATAGTTTCCTTCCCTAGTTCAGGATTCTTTGATGATGATGAATGAAAGTAACAAAGAACAGCATTTACTTGAAATAGAATCTTTTGTAATGTTATAAATGTCTTTACAGTCACTTTTGATAAATTTAATGTATCCTTGCTGAATAAAAATATGAATTTCTTAAAAAATATTTTCTTACCGCTACACTAACACATAACGCGTAACACACACTCATTCACTATCATGTAACGCACCGTCATTGCGACTGCTTCACAAACATGTAACACACACTCATTGCGCCCGCTTCACTAACATGTAACACACACTCATTGCGCCCGCTTCACTAACACGTAACACACACTCATTGCGACCGCTTCACTAACATTAAACACACAATCATTGTGACCGCTTCACAAACATGTAACACACACTCATTGCGCCCGCTTCACTAACACGTAACACACACTCATTGCGCCCGCTTCACTAACACGTAACACACACTCATTGCGACCGCTTCACTAACACCTAACACACACTCATTGCGACCGCTTCACTAACATTAAACACACACTCATTGTGACCGCTTCACTAACACGTAACACACACTCATTGTGACCGCTTCACTAACACGTAACACACACTCATTGCGTCCGCTTCACTAACACGTAACACACACTCATCACAACCCGTTCAACAGATGCATAATTTTATGGTAAGTTAGAACAGCCTGAACTGCAACCGGTGGCAAACAATAACAATACAGTGATGTAATCAACTAACTACTATATGTCAAATGTGTCCATCAAGATGCGACTTTACGAAACAGACTGTCTTTATTTAAATTGTTTTTATAATAGCCTAATATTAAAGCTAGAAGCTAAGCTAAGCCGTGGTGCGGGCCCTGTGTATACAGTATATACTGTATATGTGTATAGTACATGAAATATAAGTGATATAGAAGATGTATTTCTTTTTTAATTTCTTTAGATTCAGGACATTATCCGGATGCCTCATCTGCTGACTGTGTTTCGTATTGACGAGGATAAAAACTATGATGTTGACGTTGCTATTCTACAGGCTCTGCTGAAAGGTATGAACATGCTCACATCCCTCCATTTCTTAATCTGGAAACTGAAGTCTCAAATTCACATTTCCAGGCAGAGGGTAATTGGATTATGCTGATGATGGTTGGATAACTAATGGTGGATACACAGTTGTGAGTGGATCTTTAGCTGTAATATTGATAGCGATCGAGAGCCCGTCAACATTATTCTTTACATTTTATAAAATTATTTGAGTTTTGAAGAAGTTGTTTAATGTTTGATGGTTTCTAAATATAATGAATCACGTTCCTGGAAAAAACCCACAACGGGTTTATATTGTTCAGCTAAGACTGACTTGAGCACATTTATCCTCCCTTGAGAGTCTGGAAACCTCCCTGATTGCGGAAGCTATTAGCGTTTATGTTATATGGATGGATGATGTATCTCTTAAATGCTAAAACGTTTTAACATTGAATATGTGCACTCACATGCACAGTGCTCACAATCCTGCTTATAGACACAATTGACTTTTCTTTGAATTAGATGCTTGTGACCAACACAGTTCCTCAGTGGAACACAAAAAGAGATGTTAGACAGAATTACTATAAAAGTATAAGGTGACCAGGGTTTGTAGAGCGGTTTTTGAACTGGCCGCCCTGTGCAAAATTAGAGGATACCATATAAACTTAAATAAAATTTATTTTTGTATGATAAATAGCCACATAAAATGATCTTTAGATTCAAGAAAGGCCTTATATACTTTCTTTTAGATGAATATGACTAAAATCCCTTAAATCCCTAAAGTTAATTGATAGTCCTGCAGCAGTTTTATTTTAGCATTATTTATATACTATTATAGTATTTTTTTAATTAGCTTTTATTTTAGTTTTATTAATTTTGTTATGTGCTTCATGGTTGTTGTTTTTTTATATTTCTAATATATGTAAAATAAGGCAACATTTCTAATTTAATTAATTTTGTTTTGTTTATTTTATTTTACTTTTTTTTCATGAACTGCTTAGAGACGCAAGGGTTGAGAATCCAAATGCAGTAGTTTATTTGAGGGTAATCCAAAGACATAATCCAAAAAAACAGGCAAAGGGCAAAACAATAACAGAGTCCAGGGCAGAGGCAAAACAGAGAAATCCTAAGGAACCAGAAAGTCAAAAATCATAAACATGAGAAACCAAAGCGAGAGCGCTCAGAAATGCAGTGCTGACACATACAAGACTTTGCAAAGAGTGACTGAGAAATAAGTGACCTTTAAAGTCAGAGGTAATGAGATAGAGACACAGCTGAATACAATCAGTGATGATGAGATCAGGCAGTGAGTTCTGGGAAATGTAGTTTGTGAGGGAATGACAATAGTCTGGGGTGAAGTGCCCTCTGGTGGCTATCAGTGGCACTCCAGCTGGTGATTGTGTTTAGTTAAAGGAAAACGCCGACTTTTTGGGACTTTAGCTTATTCACTGTATCCCCCAGAGTTAGATAAGTCCATACATGCCCTTCTCACCTCCATGCGTGCTATAACTCTGTCTGACGCACCCACCGCTAGCCGAGCAAAGACTGGAGGTAAACGGCTCCAGCTAGCATACCACTCCCAATAAGTGACAAAATACGTCAACATTTTGTCACTTACAACATACAACAACAGCAGAGAGTTCGCTCAGAGTTGGAGTAAATCCCCCCAAAAAAAGAAGTAGCAGTGCTTCGCCTTCTGAGAATATAGTTCCCAGTATGTATACGGTTAGAAGATGGCTGTGTCTCATGTGACCTTGTTATTTGTACACGCTGTGTACAGAGTTAGACAGAGTTACGGCACGCACGGAGATGAGAAGGGTATGTATGGACTTCTCTAACTCTGGGGGATACGGGGAATAAGCTAAAGTCCAAAAAGTCGGCGTTTTCCTTTAAGTTTAGTTAAAACATTTTTTTTATATTTATGTTTTGTTTTAGTTAACAAATACAGCACTGCAAATTAGGCAACATTTCTTATTTTTAATTAAGGCAACATTTCGTAGTATTATTTTACCGAATAGTTATAGTTACCGAAACATTTTTTGATAGTTTTAGTTGACAATAAACTATAAAACTAAAGTTTCGAGACGTGACTTAGAATTGACAGGGTCGGGGACTCGTTCAGGAGGAGAAATACAAAAGACAAACTGGTAAGAATTGTTAAAACTCTACTGGATAAAGTCACGTGTTGTTGCTCCTCAGCCTCCAGAAGTGATGAACATGCTGGCCGCCAGTCCTGGGAGAACCAGCTGGAGCTCGCGGTGGCCTGGAACCGGGTCGACATCGCAGAGAGTGAGATCTTCACCGAGGAGAGCCAGTGGACGGTGGGTATTACGAGAATTACAGAGACATTACAAAAAATAAAACTAGTTGATCATCTGGAAACTTTTGCACATGCCACATTGAAATAATGTTGATTAAAAATGTCTAAAATGCATCAAGTATGTTCACTGCACAGGTTGTGCCCCTATTATGCTATTTTAAAGGTTCCTAATTTAGTTTAGGAGTCTCCTGTAGGTTTACATGCATCCAAGGTCAAAAACACTCTGCTCTGATTGGTCAGACGGCTCGGTCTGTTGTGATTGGTCTACTCTGCTTTGATTGGTCAGATGGCCCAATCTGTTGTGATTGGTCTACTCTGCTCTGATTGGTCAGATGGCCCAGTCTGGTGTGATTGGTCTACTCTGCTCTGACTGGTCAGACGGCTCGGTCTGTTGTGATTGGTCTACTCTGCTCTGATTGGTCAGATGGCCCAGTCTGTTGTGATTGGTTGGCCACTTACAGCATGTGTTGAAAACAAAACAGCGATTACCATATCTGAATTTCTCCTCCGGATCGTCCTCACCATTTGATACACAGTGATACGAACAGTAATGATGGCGTCGGTTTTACCGTATCAATTCCAGCGTGAGTCCTCATACTTTTGCAATGAAAACAGCATCTTCCAGGGTTCCCGCGGGTCCTTGAAATCCTTGAAAGTTTGTAAAAAAAAAAAAATTCAAGGCCCTGGAAAGTTTAAAAAAAAAAAAAACACACATAGATACAGGTCCTTGAAAGTGCTTGAATTTATTTTGTGCAAGAAGTTTTCTGGAAAAAATTCCATATTATTCCGGTCCGCTAATGTGTTATTTCGTCAACACTTCGTGGCCATATTAGCTTGCTTGATTTACCTTAGTCACCCGCATTTACGCATTACGCTAAGTGTTTCCCGCGTAAGGTACTTTGTGTTGTACGTTGCCATGGCGTTCACGCATGCAAAACTGTAACAATGTATCTTATAAGGTAACAAGATGTAACCTTGCTCTCACTTGAAATCTGTCCCCACATTAAGTCCTTGAATTTGAGAGTATTGGACCTGGAAAGTCCTTTAAAGGTCCTTGAATTTGAAGTTAACTAAGGTGTGGGAACCCTGATCTTCTCGATATGTCAACAACACAAACCTAAGTCAAAGTAGACGTTGTTTGCGTGCAGCCAATGAAGACCATAGGCATGCAAATTTGTTACAAACATAAGTAGCTTCAGCAGGAAGTGAGACTGTAATTACTGACGACTCATTTCAGGCAGTTCAGAACCGATTCTTTCTTTCAGGAGACAAAAACTGTCCTGCACTTTGATCTTTGAAACTTTGCAGACCTTTTACATTCAAAGAGCTATATTACACACTACACATCCAAAAAAAAGCATAATAGGGGCACTTTAACGTCTTTTCACTTGTTATTTGGTCAGGGGTTCACAAACTTTTGCATGCAACTCATGATTTAAAGAAAAACTATGTTCATACAGTGCCTGTGGGAGTCTCATTGAATGTTTATTATGTTGGGTTTGTCATGATTTGTTGATATCTTTCCCGTCTCAGTCCTGTGATCTGCATCCGGCCATGTTTTCTGCGCTGGTGGGCGACAAACCTGAGTTTGTGCGGCTTTTGCTGGAGAATGGAGTGTGTGTGCATAAGTTTCTCGAAAAAGAGGAGACTCTCTGTCAGCTCTACACACGTCTGCCCACCTGCTTCTTCCGGTGCAAGCTTGCAAAACGGGTCCAAGGTGGCAAAATGATTTCCTTGAATCACGTGTCTGAAGAAGTGCGCCACCTGCTGGGAAGTTTTACTCAACCATTATACGTCTCTTCACGCTACAAGAAAAACAACGGCAATGACAACGTCTGTGTAACGGCAAGTTTAAGACACTTCAGCAACAAAGACAGAGGGAAAAAAGTACAGTACAGTGTTATTTTAACATTATTTATATACTATTATAGTATGTATCAACATTTTTCATTTTTTTTTTTTAATGTCATTTTGTCATTTTTTATCAGCTTTTTTATATTTACAGCAGTAAACATTTGAAGTGGATCAAAACCTTTCATCAAAGTTATACATGAATTTTGAACAATACCCCGTTCTTGTCTTAGGACGACTTTGTTGAACTTTTTTGATCCTCTTCAAATGTTGACTACTGTATATTTACATTTAATTTATATTTATTCAGTTTTAGTTTTTGTAATTTTAGTACTTCAACTTATTTTGAATTGATAACGATAAGAAACTGGGTTGTTAATTGGCGTGGAAATATTGTTACAATGCAAACAATCTCAAAGATCCTAAAGTAGGCTTCTTTTCTTTATACAACATATCACTTAATAATACTTAGTTTTGAGGTGAGGGCTTGTTTTTGATATGCTTTGTGAGAATCATCAGTAAATAAAATCATCAAACTATAAAGCTTTAATCCTAGTTTGACTGGAATGAGAAGAGTTTGGCTGTTTTATTCACTGAAGCGCTGCCTCTCTCAGGTGCCGTCCAAAGGCCCGATGGATCTGCCGTGTTCTGGGGAAGACCCGATCGCACTCACGGTTTGGGACCCGGGACGGGATCTCTTCCTCTGGGCTGTTGTACAGAATAACAGAGAACTGGCAGAGATCGGCTGGGAGCAGGTACAGCACTGGCTAGAGACAAACTCTTGGCTTGAGCTTTATATTCACCTGTTTTCTGCTTCAATTTGGTGAGACAAGCTGATATTTTGCTGAAGCTGTGAAATACATATAATATTAAATGTATAAATCTTAAATCTTTAAATAAAATTAGTACTCTACTCTTTGGAAAACGTATTATTATTTTATTATTATTTATTGAAATGTACTACTATTATAGTATTTACTGATTTTAAAAGAGCTTTTATTTTCCTATTTTGTTATGTGCTTTTGTCATGTTTATGCATTTTATTTTTTTATCCTTCTAATATTGCTTATATTTTTTTATATTTCTATTCTTTGATTTATTTTTTATTTTAGTTTTAGTCATTTTAATTCTTCTTATGCTTATTTCAGATTGTTTTTAATCAAGGACATTTCTAAGGATTTCATCTAATAATTGTAGTTTATCCTAGTAATTATTATTATTATTATTATTATTTTTTTCATTAATTTTAGTGAATCAGTTCATTCAGTTATTTGAACTGGATAAAAATAATCCACTGATTCATTTGAGAACCAGTGCGGAATTTAAAGTGAAATATTTTGTTATTGTTTATGTTTTTAAGTGTCCAATAACCAAAACAAAACCAATTTTGAACAGTTTTTTTTTTTTTTTGACACAATAATACCTAATCTTTAGACTATAAAAGAACAATTAAAACTAAATTATATAATAATAATTATAACAATTGCACTCTTTGACCATTCATTTTATTGAATCATTTGTTTTGATTGTTCATGTAATTAAACTGGTTCAAAAACAACAACAACAACAAAAAAACAATTCACTGATTTGAATTCCTGTGTGTAATTGTACGTCTTGTATTCATTGTATTTTGTTAAAGGCTTCTGTTCATACTTTTTTAACTACATTATATCAATGAGAGTGTTTTTTATTTTTATTGGTTGTAGTTTGCATAAATGCATTCATTCAAATGTTGTTTTGTTACAGGTAAATACTGATCTGATTGCATGAATAAATCAGATAATCTGATTCTGTATTTAAATAGCATGAGAGTAGTTGCAGTTTGAAGATTCAGAAATGTGTGTGTGTGAATGTGTGTGTTGTTTCTGTAGTGCAGAGACTGTATCGCAGCCGCTCTGGCCGCCAGTAAGATCTTGAGGAAACTGGCGCAGGAGAGCGGCGAGGATGATTGCGAAGAGGCAAAAGAAATGAGAGAACTGGCCAACCACTATGAGAAACAAGCTATCGGTATGATTTCAGATTCATTCTTTATTGTCCTTAATAGAGGAAATTTGTTGTCACAGACTGTACCAGGAGCAACATGTGTATAGCACCCAGAATACACATATTTTGTACACATAAATAAACATATTACATTTTTTTCTTTTTAAATGCTGTGTAACAAACATCACTTCAAATCCTTTGACCTGAGCTGTGATATTTAAAGGGTTAGTTCACCCAAAAATGAAAATTCTGTCAGTAATCACTCTCCCTCATGTTCTTCCAACCCCGTAAGACTTTCGTTCAACTTCGGAAACACAAATTAAGATATTTTTGATGAAATCTGAGAGCTGGCTCACTCTAATCGAAATCTATATTGAAAAGTTAGTAAAGACATTGTTAAAATAGTCCAAGTGACTACAGCGGCTCAACCTTAAGTTTATCAAGCGACGAGAATACTTTTTGTGCACAAAAAAAACTAAAATAACGACTTTATTCAACTCTTCATTTTCTTCTATGTTTCTCTGAGTGAGTTCACATAGTGTAACAGCGCAGCGCTTCTGGGTTGTACGTCAGAACGGATCAGTACGTCCTCCTCGAGTATTCTCGTGGCTTGAGAAACTTAAGGTTGAGCCACTGTAGACACTTGGACTATTTTAACAATGTCTTTACTAACTTTTCTATATCGATTTCGATTACCTAGAAGCCTATGGAGGAGTGAGACAGCTCTCAGATTTCATCAAAAATATCTTAATTTGTGTTTCCGAAGATGAACGAAAGTCTTACAGGGTTGGATTTTTGGGTGAACTAACCCTTTAACCCTGTGTGTGTGACCTCAGGTGTCTTCAGCGAGTGTCACAGCTGGGACGCCCAGCGAGCGCAGAGACTCCTGATCCGCATGTCTCCGTCGTGGGGCAGAAGCACATGTCTGTGGCTCGCTCTCGAGGCCGATGATAAAAGCTTTGTCGCTCACTCAGGAGTGCAGGTGAACAAACCCAGCGGCATATTCAGAAATATCTATGGCTTATCTGTCTTAGCTTATTATACTCTGAAAGGAAAAAGTACTTCAACATTGAAAAAATTTTACCTTGGATATAAAACGTATTGATTTTAATGACTGATATCTATTTTTAAATTGTTATTTAAGCAGTTATGTATTATAAAAAAATTGTGCTGTGGTCCTAATGGTTGCAAATTATTGTTATTAAATGTTACATAAAAATAATGTACTATATTGCACAGATAACAAAAGGATAATTTGTACAACAACAACGATAATAATAACTCTTATTGTTATTAATATTATAATTTTTTTTTTAATTATTTATGCAATTATGTTTATATATATATTGTTTTGTGGTCCTAATGGTTGCAAATTATTAGTATTAGTATTATACACATTTTTGTTTTTGTTATATTTTATATTATTATATTATATTTATATAAATGTCACAGAGTCAGCCACACCATCACAGCCCCAGTCATCACCCAATCACCAGGCCCCGCCCACGGAAGGTTTCATTCAGAAAGCTGTGCACATCTCCCAACGTCTGTCAGCCTGGTCACTAGGTCAACCCACTCCGCATCCTCCGCCCACTTACTCATCCGTCACCCTTCCAGCACCTGAATCCATATAGGTCGACGCATATCACCTCACCAACGCGGAGCGTCAAAGAAGGATAACTACAACATTTATGTCTGTTCATATCATCATATATCATCATATGGAGAGAAGGTCATATCATCATGAACTGCCCGATTCTACCACCGAATGAGCGGTGTACAATCCAGTTTCTCCTTAAAGTCGCACCCCTCACTCGTACACCTGTCCAGTTCTCACCCAAAAACTTCTCGTTCCAGTGCAAGCGCTCATCGACTCCAGGTCCGCAGGGAACTTCATCTCTCGTCCACTTCTCCAAAGACTCAACCTCCAGAGAAAACACTGCTCCCCGGAACTAGCCATCCACACCATTCTCGGCAAACCGCTGGGCCGTGGTCGCATTCGCCATTTCTCCCCCATATTAACGCTCCGCGTAGGCTGTCTGCATGAGGAGAATCTCGTTCATGGTGCTGGAAGGATCAACCGCTGACATTATCCTGGGATGCCCATGGATGAATCCACCATCGATTGGAACTCTGGAAAAATTCTGCAATGGGGTGATTCCTGCTTTAAGAACTGCCTTTTCTCTGTGCTCAAACTGTCCACCCGCTGGACCTGTCGACACCCTTTCAAGTCTTCATCCAATATTCAAGTGAACTCCACCTCCGTTGAGAGTCCAGAAACCGAGAGTAAAACTGAAATTCCTCCAGAGTACCGGGCATTCCAGGATGTGTTCAGCAAATGGTTAGAAACCCGTCTACCACCTCATCGGCCATGGGACTGCTCCATTGACCTGCTAAGGTCTACCCTTTGTCCATCCCGGAGCAGAAGGTCATGGAGAAGTACATTCAGGAGGCTCTCAAACAACGTTTCATCTGACCATCGACGTCCCCTGCCGCTTTCAGCTTCTTCTTTGTGGCCAAGAAGAACGGAGGCTTGCGGCCGTGCATCGACTACCGGGCACTCAATTCTCAGACCGTCAAGTTCAGCTATCCTCTTCCTCTGGTCCCTGCCACCCTAGAACAGCTCTGTGGAGCTTGCGTCTTCTCCAAGCTGGACCTGCGGAGCGCCTACAACCTCATTCAAATACATGAGGGGGGTGAATGGAAGATGACGTTCATCACCCCGACAGGCCACTACGAGTACCAGGTGATGCCGTATGGCCTGTCCAACTCCCCCTCCGTACTCCAGGGGCATATGAATGAGGTGTTCCGGGAGTACCTTAAACGCTTCGCCATCTTCTACATCGACGACATCCTGATCTACTCCTGGAACCTGGCCGAACATCGCCAACATGTGACGCAGGTCCTCCAAAAGCTGAGAGAACACCAGCTCTATCTCAAGTTGGAGAAGTGCGAGTTCCACTCACCATCTGTCCAGTTCCTCGGATATATCATTGACCAACGAGGTATCCAAATGGAACAGAGGAAGGTGGACACCATTCACAACTGGCCCCAACCTGTCACTATCAAGGAACTCAAATGCTTTCTTGGCTTCACCAACTTTTATCAAAGATTCATTCAGAATTACAGGCTCCTCAGCTCACCTCACTCCTCAGAAACGGCCCAAGTCTCTGTCCTGGAACCCTTTGGCCATAGGCCTTCCAACGCCTGAAGAATGCCTTCATCACCGCTCCAATCCTGGTACACCCCAATCCAGAACTCCCATTCGTGGTCGAAGTTGACGCCACTACTACCGGGGTTAGAGCGGTACTATCCCAGCGGCAGGGTAAGCCTCCTCGACTCCAGCTTTCTACTCCAATAAGCTGTCCCTGGCGGAGCAGAATTACGACATTGGAAATCTTGAGCTGCTGGCGATCAAGCTCGCCTTGGAGGAATGGAGACACTGGCTGGAGGGAGCACACCACCATTTCGAAGTCATCACAGATCACCGGAACCTGGAATATCTCAGAGAAGCCAAGCGACTCAACCCAAGACTAGCCCGTTGGGCTCTGTTCTTCACATGGTTCGACTTCACCGTGACCACCGACCCGGTACCAAGAATTGCAAGGCGGATGCCTTGTACCGTCTGTATCATCCTGAACCTGAATCCAGTCCTCCAGAACCTGTTCTCCCTCGAGTCATGGTGGTCAGTCCGATCCAATGGTCCCTCGACGATGAACTCCTCCAAACCAACCGCAACGAACCTGCTCTGCCAGGAGGTGTTGAGGGACGGTTGTATGTACCTGCTGTCTGTCCCTCATGGACTCAGCACACACCTCTCTGGGCTCTGGACACCCAGGCAGCCAGCGAACCCTCTCACTCCTACAAGATCGCTACTGGTAGCCCAACATGGCCCAGGATATCTCCTGGTACATCAAGGGGTGCTCAGTCTGTGCCATCACCAACACACAGAGGAAGCTACCCGAAGGAAAGTTGGTACCTCTGCCGATACACAGATGCCCCTTGTCTCATCTGGGCATTGATTTCATGACCGACCTCCCTCCGTCCAACCATCACACCTGTATATTCGTCGTCGTAGACCGGTTCTCCAAAGCCTGCAAACTCATCTCCATCAAGGGCCTGCCTACCGCGTTCGAAGACGCAGAACTCCTCTTCCAACAAGTTTTTCATCATTATGGCCTTCCAGAAGACATCGTATTGGACAGAGGTCCCCAGTTTATCTCCCGGGTGTGGCAGGCCTTCTACAAACTCCTCGGCGTCTCAGTAAGTCTATCCTCAGGGTACCACCCGCAGACAAACGGCTAGACTGAGTGCAAGATCCAGGAGATCGGGAGGTACCTGTGGTCATACTGCCACCAGAACCAGGACAGCTGGAGCCGCTACCTCTCCTGGGCGGAGAATGCCCAGAACTCCCTGCGTCAAACCACCACTGGGCTTACTCCGTTCCAATCCTCGGGTACCAACCTCCTCTCTTCCCCTGGTCCGGAGACCCTTCGGAGGTTCCAGCTGTCAACCACTGTTTCGAGGCGAGCGAGAGGGTATGGGACTCGGCTCACGTGCATCTCCAGCACCCAAAGACACCAACGCCAGGCGGATGTCCGTAGAGCTGAAGCCACTCAATACCAGTCGGGACAAAAGGTTTGGCTATCCACCCTTGGTCCCTTCACCGTGCAGAGGCAGATCAACGAGGTCACCTACAGGCTCAACCTTCCACCTCACTACCGTATCTCACCTTCATTTCATGTCTCCCTCCTGAAACCCTTCACTGTACCTCTATCCTCTTCTCCTACAGAACCCACCACGGACGAAGTACCTCCTCCTCCAGATGTCCCTGATGAGGACCTAGTGTACCGAGTCCATTCCATCCTCGACTCACAGTGTCGGGGCGCCCGCCTAGAGTACCTGATCGACTTGGAGGGGTACGGTCCAGAGGAACGTTCATGGGTCTCTCGAGATGATGTCCTGGATCCGTTGCTACTCACCCAGTTCCACGAGGATCACCCAAATCGGCCAGAGGTCGAGGCCGACCCCATCGCAGAGTCAGGAGCCGGCCATGGACAGCCCCAATCATCACCCAATCACCAGGACCCGCCCACTTGTTCACAGTCACCAGATTACTGACTCGCTGAACCTGCACTCCCTCATCAACACAGCTATATATTCACAGTTCACCATACACTCATTGTCTGGTCTCGTCGCAGCTACCACTGCTTACCATCACACTCCTTACCCGTCTACTTACCTGTGATTCGTCTCGTCAAGCTTCCAGTCTTCTGTCCGTCTTCCATCCATCATCCTGATCCAGATCTCCTGTCTTCTTGTTCACTCGTCACCTGCACAGAGAATCCACTTCAGTCGTCACCAGCTTAGTCACCATCATCAGTCAACAAGTCACCATCCTCTCACCATCGTCTGGTTCCTGCTGTTTCACACCACTCTGCTCAATAAACACTGTTTTCACTATAACACCTGTCTGTCTCCTTCTGTGTTGTGACAATAACAATAAAAAATTGTTTTATGATTGCAAATATGTCATGTCTATTAGTCAAGCTTAAGATGTTACATGTTTTTCGCATGAGAATTTATGGGTGGGTAAGTAATTAATGTGCAATAGGAGTTACTTTTCCTGTGAAAACTGTTATTTTTGGTGTTATTCCTTCAAACCAACTAGCAGTTTATCTATATATGGCTCATCACTGATAGCTCAGGTCTCATCGAGTGTCTCTGTCAGGCCCTGCTCACTCAGATCTGGTGTGGAGAGCTGTCAGTGGAGAATCCACACTGGAAGATTCTTCTGTGCATGATCTTCCCTCCTCTGATATACACCAAGTTCCTGATCTTCAGGTAAAAACTTTCGGTCCCACTTTATATTAAGTGGCGTTTTGTTTACATGCTGTATTGTAAAACACTTTTGTTGCTATTGAGGTGTGATACAGGTAAGGTTAGGGGCAGGTGTGTGCGGTTATGGGTAGGTTTAAGGGTGGGTTAAGGTGTAAGGGAAGGGTATTACAAAAATTAATTACAGCTGTAATTACGTGCAGGTAGTTTTAAAATATAAGTAATATGTAAAAACATGTATGTACACAATTAGTCCATTGTTTCAAATGATTAATTTCAATGTTAGTACGTAGTAGTTAAAGCTACTTAATATAAAGTGGGACCAAACTTTCTAATTGAACGTTGAAAACTAACCTTTTGTGTTGTCAGGTCTGAAATCATGTCATTACATGCACACACCATCAGATGGCAGCATTGCAGTCTCAATAATTACACTGCTTATAGCACTTTTACCACAAACACTGACTTTTAATGACTCTTAATAAATGTTTTAACCCTTATTGTTGAAATGAACTTTCGCAGACGTGATGAGGACATCCAGAGACAGGCCGAGAGAACGAGGCTGGAGGTGGATACACTCTTTTCCGGAAAATCAGATGCCAAGATCAAACGCCATTTACAGTTAGTTGAGTTACAAACATCTACAGGCCACATTCACACCGCAAAGATGTAGGAGTGACAAGTGAATGCCCTAAATTACTGCATCAAACTAATGTTAGCATTATGCAACTTAATTATGTTCAATATGCATTGCCATTTTGAAAAATATCTTATTTGTGTGTTTGTTTTTTTAACACAGTAATGCATAATCTTTAGACTATTAAAGAACAATTATTCATTATGAATGTTACATAAATGTATTATTATTATATAATATATATTATACTATTATACTAAATTATTGCATCAAACTAATGTTAGCATCATACAACTTATGTATCATAAACAGTCTGTGCCTGAATAATGAAGGAATATTATTGTCTCAGTGTCCCCTTAAAGAAGTCTGAGCTGAAGCCTCTGAACTGTCTGTCACGTCTGACGAGTCTCTACACGTCTCCTCAAGTGAAGTTTTACTGGAACATCGTCTCGTATTTTGGCTTCCTGTGGCTCTTTGCTGTGGTGCTCATGATCGATTTTCAGAAATTTCCATCGTGGAGAGAACTTCTGCTCTATGTGTGGCTCACCTCGCTGGTGTGTGAGGAGGTTAGACAGGTGAGACACACACACACACACACACTCACACACTCACTTCAGACATACACTACCTGTCAAGATTAGTATTTTCTATGTTTTTTGAAGGAATTCTCTTCTGCTCACCAAGGCTGCATTTATATGATCAAAATACAGTAAAAACAGTGATATTATGAAATATTATTACAATTTAAAATAACTGTTTTCTATGAAAGCTTGTTTCCGCTTGTTATAACGCACAATTCTGACGTTATATCTTGCGATTGTGAGAAAAAAGTCTGAATTGTGAGATAAAAATTCTCAATTAACTTAAAATTTTTTTTATTATTCAGTGATAGAAACAAGCTTCCATAGTTTTCTGTGTGTAATATATTTTAAAGTGCAATTTATTCCTGTGATCAAAGCTGAATTTTCAGCATCATTACTCCAGTCTTCAGTGTCACATGATCCTTCAGAAATCATTCTAATATGATGATTTTCAAGAAACATTTCTGATTATTATCAATGTTGAAAACAGTTGTGCTGCTTCATATTTTTGTGATACAATACCACTCTCAAGCTTGAGGGTAAGATGAACATAATAATAATAATAATAATACATTAATAATTTAGCTACAATGCATGAGCAACAGTGAGAGTAAAAACATGTATAATGTTACAAAAGATTTCTATTGCAAATAAATACTTTCAATTCATCGAAGAATCCTGAATAAAATGTATCATGGTTTACACAAAAATATGAAGCCACAGAAACATTGATAATAACAAGAACCATTACTAATAATTGATCATCAATAATAATTTATCAGCAAATCAGCTAATTAGAATGATTTGTGAAGGATCATGTGACACTGAAGACTGGGGTAATGATGCTGAAAATTCAGCTTTGATCACAGGAATAGATGACATTTTACTAGATATTCACATAGAAAACATTTATTTTAAATTGTAATAATTTTTCAGAATATTTTTGATTAATTAAATTCACCTGTGTGAGCAGAAGAGACTTCTTTCAAAAACATTAAAGAATCGTAAGCCAATATACTGTTATTAAATCTGTCCGTCTATATCATTATGTCTATATTTAACCACTCTGATACTCCACAGCTCTATCATGACTTCGATGGGCCCAGCTTTCAGAGGAAAGCAAAGATGTATATCAGGGATCTGTGGAACATTCTGGATGTGCTGTCAATCATGCTGTTCATTTCTGGTCTGGCCTGCAGGTCAACACAACCACTATTTCACTAAATACCGTTCAGATATGATTAATTCAGTACAGTTCATGCTTTCCTCATTAGGTTAAGATTACACAGAAAATATCCTCATAACTAGGGCTGGATGAAACATTAAAAAAAAGTATCCACTGTCTGTGAGCCGTACCTCATCATATCTGAAATTGCTTCAAAGGTCTATTTTTTTACCGTAATATTTTGACCGAACAGTCAATGTAGTCAAGTAGATTCAAATTGTTTAATAATATAAAAATGTAAAATACAGTAAAAATCTAGTTAAAATAATAATTTTCATTTATATGCACCAATAGTAACACAAAGCAATAATTATCTGCATATGTTTTTACTAAAGCATTAAATGCATTAAAAATTTAAGTTATGATTCTGTTTATTAAAATAAATCAAACCTACCAACTCTAATAGACTCAAATAAAGGAATCATATTTAAAGTTTTTAAATCAGCATTTTTTTCACACTTAATCAAACTCTGTGTTTTTCATACAGACTTCAGGCCTCCGAGACTGTGTTCTACGTGGGTAAAGTTCTACTCTGCATCGACTTCATCATATTCTGCCTACGATTAATGGCCATCTTCACTATCAGTCGAAACCTGGGTCCGAAAATAATCATTGTCAGGAGAATGGTGGGTCTGCCTGCTCATAAAGTTCATTTCTTCAGTTCAGATATGTTATGCAATAATTCTGCACAGCCTAAGTGTTGAGAGACTAAGGGACTCAAATGCTTGATCTTTTGCAGAAGAACAAATTAACTATTTAAAAAATAAAACATTGAATGACGTGAGCTCTATTCTTCCTCTCATACTGCACATCAAGCAAAAATGTTTTTGCATAAAAGCAATTTCAGACAAATTGAGCTATTAACATGCATCTTTTCCCGTTTCATTTTGTGTCCTCTCATATTCTCTCTTCCTCTTTGCAGATGATGGATTTGTTCTTCTTCATGTTTCTGCTCAGTATCTGGGTGGTGGCGTACGGCGTGGCGAAACAGGGCATTATGATCGAAAATGAAGAGAGGCTAAACTGGATCGTCCGTGGAGCTGTCTATGATCCCTACCTCATCATCTTTGGCAACGTCCCCACTAATATAGACAGTGAGCAGTTTACTCTAAATGAAATGAAATCGAATTATTATTATTTTTGCAATAACATATGAATATCGAAGACGTGCCTACTGTGAGCTCCAAGAGTTGCTGTGAGTTCTGCTTTATTTTAAAAATGTTTCATTGTCAAATTCCCAGCAAAGAAGAAATGAGGCTACGTCTACATTAATCCGGATACATTTGAAACAGAGTTATCGTTTAAAAACACTCTCCGTTCACACCATAGACTGTAAAAAAATATGGACGTAGTGTCCGTGACGTCACCCGTAGGTTTCTGAAGACCGTTTTTGAAGCCTAAAGTGGGCGTGGCCGACCGTCGCCATCTTGGCAGCGCGTCACTCCCGAATTTATTTATTTTTACAGTCAGACAATGAGCTGAGGTAACGTGACGGCTAACAAACAGCAGACAAACGGCTAATGAATGCTAATGACCACAGCAGCGGGAATCCACCGGTCACTCAAAAGTAGACACACCCTTAATTATGCAGAAATGTAAGGCTTAATATAATTTAAACGGGTGAGTTATAAAAAAATTCACCCCTACTCACAGTTGTCATGATGGGCAACATTAGCTGTATAGACCACAGCCACGTTTTGCTCCAGGCTGTAAACATGTTTTTTTCTGCTGTAAAGTTGGGCATTTTAACATGGAAGAGTTAGAATATTATATTATAAAATATTGCATATGCAATAATAATGCAAGTTGATTTTTATATTATAGAAAAATAATTATTTATATATTATCATTGTTTTTATTGTAACATTGTTGAACATTCAGAAGTCCAGAGATTTATCCAAAATATAGACAAATCAGATGGCTAACAAATATTTCTCTGTTTTGCAAACCAGACACTCAGTTTGATATAAGCAGCTGCAATGTGAACGGCTCGGATCCTCTGAAGCCCAAATGCCCCGTGCTGAACGGTGACAACATGCCGATGTTCCCAGAATGGCTGACCATCATCATGCTGTGTGTCTATCTGCTGTTCGCCAACATTTTACTGCTAAACCTCCTCATCGCTATCTTCAAGTGAGTAAACAGACTGAAACAGGTCAACAGAAACAGTCACTTGTTTCTTTATTTCTTTATTTTTCAAGGATAACCCCTTGAGATGCACCATCTCATTTTCGAGGGGGTCCTTTACATTACAAAGAAACCAGCAACAAAATGGAAAATCATAATTAAAGTAAATACTACACAAGACTATAAAAAACATTTAAATACAGTAACATTCATACACACACACACACACACACACACACACACACACACACACACACTAACAATGCTCCCACAAACCTAATCCCCCCATTTTAGCCCATACCATAATCGGAGAAATCAATGAGCCATCTGCGAGCATGCAAATACAAAAACAAGGTATAAATATGCTTACACACTTCACTATACGCATACAGGTACATAAATGCAAACATGTACAATATAAACAAAAATAATAAATACAATTAAAATTAAAAGAAAGAGAGATCAGAAACAGGAACACGGTGTTTGAAAATAAGTAAGAAGAGATGATTTGAAAACATGTAAAGTAGTTATAGATCTGAGCGAGCAGGGAAGATTGTTCCAGTCTGATGGAGCTTTAAATTTGAACGCACGACGACCTACTTCTTTGCAAATTCTGGGTACATAAAAGAAGAGCTGATCCGTATGCCTTAAATTGTACTGTGTATTAAAAGAAATTAGGTAACATTTCAAATATGGAGGGAAATGCAAGTGAATACACTTAAAAATAAGTAGTAACCAGTGAAATTGCCTTCTTGACTTGGGAGCCAGCCAGCACAAAGACTCATACATTCGGCAGTGGTGAGTTCTATAGGGACATCTGAGCACAAATCTACAAAGACTATTATAAAGTACAGAGATAGGACGAAGATTTGAATCAGTAGTATTCCCGTATATAATATCAGCATAATCAATTATTGGAAGTATCAATTGCGTAATTATTCTTTTTCGAACCTGTTGTGAAAAGCAATCAACAGAGCGATAAAGTGACTTCAATTGACCATATATTTTCTTGCAGATTGAATTAATATGAGGTTTGAAGGAAAGCTGAGTATCAAGCCAGAGACCAAGATATTTAAACTCTTCAACTTTTGTTAAAGCTGTTCCATCGAGAAAACTAATAGACCAGCTTTTAGATATAGGCAAGGAATTAGGTCGAGAGCAAAACAACATAGTGTAAGATTTGTTTTTGTTCAAAAGGAGTTTATTAGAAGAAAACCATTTTTGAACTAAGTTAAAATCAGATTGAAGAGAATATTGAATTTGTGAGACTTCAGCACTGGATGAATATATTACAGTGTCATCTGCATATAAGTGAATTAAACTATCTGGACAGATTTGCGGTAGATCATTAATAAAAATGGAAAATAAGAGAGGACCTAAGGATGAACCTTGTGGAACTCCTTTATCAATAATTTTGAAGCCAGACTGGCTGCCTTGAAAAGTAACGCATTGACTTCTGTGATGAAGAAAAGAATTAAAAAATAATAAAGAATCAGAAGAAAGACCAATAGCATGTAATTTGTCTAAGAGAAGATAATGATCAACCATATCAAATGCTTTGGTAAGATCAATAAATATAGCACCTGTCAGCATATTACTGTCTGATGCTGACAGTATGTCGTTTGTGAATTTTAAAAGAGCAGTAGTGGTTGAAAAATTTGAACGAAAACCAGATTGATGTGGAGATAATACATTTTGGTCATTAAGATATTTAGAAAGTTGATTAAAGATAAATTTTTCAAAGATTTTTGTTACACTATTGATAATTGAAATAGGTCTGTAATTATTAATATCTGTGATATCACCTCCTTTATGAAGAGGAATTACTCTGGCACAATTCCATGATCGAGGTGTTTCGCAGGTCGCCAATGATAAATTAAATATATCAGCCAATGGAAATGATATAACATGAGAGGCAAGTTTAAAGAACTTGATCTCAAGACCATCTGGACCAGCACTGCATCCGGGGTTTATGCCATCAATAACCTGCTGAACATCATCTGGAGTGATAATATTAAAGCAAAATGATCTATTAAACCTATTTTGAGTCAAAGAAACATCAGAGTGAGAAGGAAATGAAAAAGAACTGCCAACTGTAGAGAAGTGCTGGCTGAAAGCCTCTGCAATTAACAAAGGTTCACTAATAGTTTCATTATTTACTCTAATTAGGGAAATAGGGTTTTTTATGGGTTTGTTGGTTATAGAATTAATTCTCTTCCAGAATTGCTTTGGGTTCTTAAAGTCAGTTGATAAACAATCCTTATAATAATTTGCTTTAGCATTTCTAGTAATAGTTTTACATTTATTCCTTAGTTCTTTATAAGCATCCCAGTCAGCAGAATCATTTGATATACGATATTTTTTCCATGCCTTGTCTCTGTTTAAATAAGTGTATGAGATCTCCTTTGATCCAAGGTAAGTGTCGACCCTTAACCTTGATTGATCTCCAAGGAGCATGTTTATCTATTATCTCAACAAATTCAGTATAAAAGTAATTCCATGCATCTTCAACAGATGGAATTAACTGAAATCTCTCCCAATTTATATCTAGTATGTCTTGAGTAAAGTGTTCAGTATTAACGTTATTCCATTTCCTTACTCTAATTAATTTTGGAGGAAGATGAGGCAATTTGATTTTCCAAATACAATAAACAATAGAGTGGTCACTAAGAGAGTCCGGTAATACCCCAGATTTTAAGATTCTACCAGGATGAGAAACCAAAATCCAGTCAAGCAAAGAAGAGGAGCTAGGACCAACTCTAGTGGGTTCAGTTATGAGTTGAGTTAAATTTATGCTGTTAAAAAGATTGCGATCTTTATGAGAGGAATTAGCTAGCCAATTCGAATTAAAATCACCTAATATGATTTTTTCACTAGCACAATCTAAAGAATTAATAGTAGACAAGATACATTCAGTGGTTTCAGCAGGAGCATTAGGAGGTTTATATATATTTCCTATTATAAGTCGTTTGTTTTCATGGAAAATAATTTTAACAAAGAGGCCTTCAAAATGCAGGGGATTCTCACTTGGCAATACAAGTTCTGCAGTCAATTTTGAGGATACATATATTAAGAGGCCCCCACCTCTTGAGCCCCTATCTTTCCTGAATAAAACATAATTGTCAAGTCTGACTTCATCATCAGAGATCTCACTGTTTAACCAGGTTTCGGAAAGAGTAATGATATGTGGATTATTATAAGCGAGCCAAGCTCTTAATAAATCAATTTTAGGAGGCAAACTCCTAATATTCAAGTGAATAACAAATAAACCTTTAGTGAAGTTCATTACTCATAAATATTAATATACACATGATATGAAAGCAAAAAATGATCATAAAGCAACATTGCAGGTTATTGTATAGAGCAGTAGGGGGCAAGTGAAGAGAAAGGCAGTAGGAGAACAAACACACACACACACAGACACACACCCACCCACACACACACACACACACACACACACACACAGAGTATGCACATAAACCTGTAAGTGCACCACTCAGTCTGCATAACCCAAATAAACGAGGTCACTTTCTGCAGGAATAATTATATAGTATAACCATAACTGTATAAAAATCATCAAATGACATAACGTCAAACAATAATAATAATAATGATAAAAATAAAATAGTAGAATATAAATGCTACTTTATTTAATTTATTTAATAAATCAAAATATCAATTGCATATATCAGACTTATAAATATATATCCTTTCCCATTTAGGAGACCAAGACTAGCCCATCTTTTAGTATTACGCCTTTTTACGCCATTTGATTCATATTATATGGCAAACAATAGTAAAACAACACCAACCCTTTCCACTTCCAGCATTGATTTGCAAATAAGAAACAAAAAAACAGCAGTCACTCAAATAGCACTTATGCCAATGATAACAATACAAATAATAAATAATAAGTTCAATGCCAGTCCGGCGAGGAAAGTACCCACTGGGAGAGAAAAAAAAAAAAAAAAAATAATAATAATAATAATAATTCTCTCTTTTTTTTTTTTTTTTTAAACAATTCATCAGCAAGCTGAGTATTGTGCTGCTATTAGCAATAGCCTTCATTTACTAACTTTAGGCTGTCATGTCAGAGTCAATGGAGGAGTTCATAAGAGAGAGTTCACCAGCAAGGGATTCCTCAGCTTCCTCAGGAGTACAAAAGAAATGTTTCATTTACACAATGGTTCTAGGCTCTAGAACCATGTATCTACTGTACAAGTAGTTCATCTTATGGGAGACTTTTATTTTATAAAATAGTACATTTGTATTTAATGTTGAACAATCATTTATGTACAGTCAAACAAAATGTATTCAGACACCTTGCTATCCTAACTTACATAAATGAACTATAGTGTCCTGCATTATACTGTATATGGTACTGTATAAATTATACTGCACACAAAGCACACAAAATCTGGTTCTTGAATATATGCATGTGCATGTCTATAAATATACTGTATATTTTATCATTTTAAAATATATAATTTTATAATCAACAAACAATATTTTTTTAAATATTATGCTGCTTTATATATATTTTTTCCTTCATGAGTATAGCTATTGGAACAGCCTTCGCATCATTAGTGTACCTTAAAATGCCTTAAATTGCACACTACTGTATGTTGACAGCACACTAGGTTTTGAAACAGAGCCCATATTTTATCCTTTATAATCCTTATATTGTATCTTGTGTCATTTGCTAAATATTACCTGTACAGAATTGTAGAAGATGCATGATGCAATATTGCAGTGACTTTTAGGGCTTTAAAGGAGTTGTTCACTTTTAAATGAAACTCAAGCCATCCTAGGTGTATATGACGTTCTTTCAGACGAATACAATCAGAGTTATATAAAAAAAATATCCTGGCTCTTCCAAGCTTTATAATGGGAGTGGATTGCAACCAACAGATTGAAGCTCAAAATCGTGCATCCATCCGTCATAAACGAACTCCACACGGCTACGGCAGGTTAATAAAGGCCTTCTGAAGCAAAACGATGAGTTTGTGTAAGAAAAATATTAATATTTAAAACTTTAAAAAGTAAAATAACTAGCTTCCGGCCAAACGAACATACGGATCTTAAGCCTAAAGCGCAACTTATGCTAGTAATGCGACGTACTGCTGATATTTACACCACTATTATGATGGATGGATGCATTTTTATGATGGATAGATGCACTATTATGATGGGATGGATACACTTTTATGATGGATGGATGCACTTTGGATGGATGCACTTTTAGGATGGATGGATGCACTTTTATGATGGATAGATGCGCTATTATGATGGATGGATGCACTTTTATGATGGATAGATGCATTTTTATGATGGATGCACTTTTATGATGGATGGATGCACTTTTATGATGGATGGATGCACTTTTATGATGGATAGATGCACTTTTATGATGGATGGATGCACTTTTATGATGGATAGATGCACTTTTATGATGGAACGATGCACTTTTATGATGGATGGATGCACTTTTATGATGGATGGATGCACTTTTATGATGGATAGATGCACTTTTATGATGGAACGATGCACTTTTATGATGGATGGATGCACTTTTAGGATGGATGGATGCACTTTTATGATGGATATATGCACTTTTATGATGGAACGATGCACTTTTATGATGGATGGATGCACTTTTATGATGGATGGATGCACTTTTATGATGGATAGATGCACTTTTATGATGGATGGATGCACTTTTATGATGGAACGATGCACTTTTAGGATGGATGGATGCACTTTTATGATGGATGGATGCACTATTATGATGGATGGATGCACTTTTATGATGGATAGATGCACTATTATGATGGATGGATGCATTTTTATGATGGATGCACTTTTATGATGGATGGATGCACTTTTATGATGGATGGATGCACTTTTATGATGGATAGATGCACTTTTATGATGAAAGATGCACTTTTATGATGGATGGATGCACTTTTATGATGGAAAGATGCACTTTTATGATGGATAGATGCACTTTTATGATGGATAGATGCACTTTTATGATGGATAGATACACTTTTATGATGGATGGATGGATGCACTTTTATGATGGATAGATGCACTTTTATGATGGATGGATGCACTTTTATGATGGATGGATGCACTTTTATGATGGATGGATGCATGTTTTTGAGCTTCAGTCTGTTGGTTGCAATCCACTGCCATTATAAAAACTTGGAAGAGCCAGGACATTTATCAATATGTATACTGTATTCATCTGAAAGAAGAACGTCATATACACCTAGGATGACTTGAAGGAGAGTAAATCATGGGCTCATTTTCATTTTAAAGTGAACTAATCCTTTAAACTCTATATTTGTGCATTACAGCTACACGTTCCAGCAGGTTCAAGACAACACGGACACCATCTGGAAGTTCCAGCGTTACGAGCTGATTAAGGAGTATCACAGTCGACCTGCTCTTCCTCCACCCTTCATCCTCCTCAGTCACCTCATGCTCTTCATCAGAGGAGTGTTGCTGCGCTGTCCTTCACAGAGACACAAACACTTCAGTGAGTGCTGGGCCAGGACCACACTACAGCCACAAACATATTTTACTGAAAACACACACATGATCGCGGTACATTACTGACGTTCGTAAGTCGAGGGCCTTGTCCACTCTAATACTCTAATTCATTTGAAAACACATCTTTTTCTCTCTGTTTTGTCCTTGCGTCCACACTGAGACGGCATTTTATTAATGAAAACGAACCTTTTTGAAAACGCTCTCCAAAGTGGACAAATTTGAAAACGCTGTTTTCGCGTTGTGGACTGTCAAAACTGAGGTATTTAAAAACGATGACATAAGTTAAGTCATGTGACGCATATTGTGCCAATTGATATTCATGTTAATACCTGTATTGTGCCTGTTATGTGCTATTCACTTTCACACAGTCACTAAAATATGTTACTTTGCACTCTCTTAATATCACAGTCCTGCAAAGATGACAGAACATTTTGATTTTGCTGAGATATTTTGCTTAATAAAAATGATCCTGCCAGAAAAATTGTGCGATAACTTTATTATTTATTTTTCCGTCTGTATCATCCCAGTGAGCTTTTTATGAGGGTTTACTCATGCGCTGTAAGGCGAATGTAATTTTGCGTTTTCTGACGTTTCAGTGTGGATGAGAAACTTTTGGAAAACACTAGTGTATGAGTATAAAGTCTGGTCCAGTTTATAGAGTGCATTAGCGCCCTGACTTTTTTTCAGCTGCACTGGTTCCAGAAGTATTTTTCCATTAATTTTTTTTTTCCATAGGGATTTAAAAAAACGTTTTCGTTAATAAGCGATGATTTGAACCGTGAAGCATTGCGAACAGCATAATAGAATTAAAAACATTAGAACTGCCTGTTTTGTGGTATGACTCACTTCAGCATTTGCTTTTATCAAAAGTGACCTACATTGCATTCAATGTTTACATTTTATCAGTTCATGCATTTCCTGGAAATCAAATCCCAAACAAGTTCTACCATTTGAGCTACATGAACAAAGCTTATATTTCTTATATTTTTTATGTCCTGTTCACTTTAAAAAACTGCGTTGAATGTGTAAATCCCTGGTTTAAGTTCATGGTTCTGCACAGGGCAGGAACTAGAGCAGACCGAGGAAGAGGAGCTGTTGTCATGGGAGGCTTTCATGAAGGACAACTATCTGGCGTCTACACGACAGGACGAGAGCCAGAGCGTGGAGCATCGTATCCAGGACACCGCAGAGAAGTAACTCAGAGAAGCACAAGACACGAAACAGAACAGCTCGTATGTTTGAGAACTGAATTTGATTTGAGGAAACTATGAATCAACTTTTGAGTATAAGGAAGGGCGAAGTAATGGTCTGAAAAGTTAGGGGGAGGGGCTTAATATATTATTCATTCTTAAAGTCATGAATATTAATTATGTGACATGATGTTCCGACCTGATTTGCTAAAAGGCAGAGATGGATTAAGTACACAACATGTTTAATAATACAATTATTCTGGTATTTTCTAACTCAAGAATAAATGTAAGAATATTTTTTATTACACAAAAAATTTTTTTTAAAGAATGATTTTATATTTCTTTTCTTCAAATTGTTCTAATGGCAAAACTTAAAGGGGCTATATGTAAGATTTTTCATTTATTAATTGCTTTTTTTTTTATTCCCGATGAGTGAACAGCTTGTATCTAACATGAAGTTGGAAAAAAATTCCCAACTTCCTAGGTTGTCCATGAAAGTCTGTAGACTGATATTTATGTGAAGGACTCGGGACGGTTTCGCCGGGAAAAGCAAAATCACATGACATTTATGCCTGAGAGTCTCTCTTCCGTTCAGTGACACAGGAAATTAACAAGCTTATACAATGTTCAGGATAATGCCGAAAGAATCATTCTTTATTGTAAAGAGATTGATTCAAACTATAGTCTCACATAACCAGATCTATATAGTCTATAGTCTTAAATATACTTTATAATCAAGCTATCATAACAGTGTAATTTTAATGAGCTCATCTGTCGACATGATGCCGGTGAATCTGCTGCAAACATCCACATCTCTATGATCAGATGCTTTCTGAACTGCTGTTTCTCTGTTTTTTTCTGTTTATTTTGTTATTGAAAGAAAAGCGCGCAGCACATATTTACATATTCATTTAAACGCTGTAATGACGGCATCTAGATGTTCGTTTACAGTAACAGTATTTCCAACTTCTTTTAACTTCTAAGCAAAGAAAGAAAAAGAACTTCGCCATGAGTATATCGGTGCGTTGAATCACCTTCAGTCTCTTGTACGTTACGAGCAATAAGCTGCAGTTCACTCAACGGCCACCGGTGTCGCTAATAACAAGGGTTTCTGAATTCTATACAGTCCTTTCAAGAAGAATTTGTATCCTGAAAAGAATGTTCTTAAAAATCATAATAACCTCTTACACTTAGGATAACCACCAACTTGTCTTAAATCTCGATAAGTACGAATTTTGATTAATTTATTGGGTTGTTTCAAATATTAAACATTACAACATAACCCTAATTATAGCCCATGTTACATATTACTATTACTAGGGATGAGCACCAGTTCTCTTAAGTTAATCAGCAAGTCTGACAAGAACCACCATACATTTAGAAACACCAAAGTCTTTTTCTTCTCAAGATTTGTATTAAATGTATTAACTTCTTTCTTATGAAGATCTTTGTGAACTCGGCCCCAGACCCATAGTAAGACTGGTTGCGTGTTATTGGGTCTTACAATTTTGGCTAATTTTTCATCGCTGTTAACAGTTGTGTTCTTCACACTGTGGCCAAGCGAAGTAAAACGTGTAAAAATGTAATGTTAACCTCTCAAAAAGGTGTGCAACAAACTTCTAAAAGTGCTCCAGAATCTGTGCCTAACCTTTTTACTGCGAATTTAAGCTTATGGCTTCATAATTTCACACTCATCTGAAGGTTAAAGGTGCTGTATGTATCTTTTTCTCTCTACTAAAGCATAAAAATACCATCATATGTTTGCAGATATTCAGGAAACATGCTAAGTTCACATACTCGTTTCTCTGAAAAACGATGCATCTAAAAATCTCTATGAAAGAGAGCATATTAAAACGCGGATAAATCAACTCATCAACTTGCAGTGTGTAACTCTCCTCATCTTTCATTGCCAATTGCGCTCATTCGTGTTGCGTGTCCTCAAAATGGCAACCCGAGGCGATATTTTTGAATTTGGACTGCAGTTCCTATTTCGACCACTAGCTGTCATTCTTACAGACTGCACCTTTAAACCTCTGTTTTTCCTCTCAGGGTCGGAGTGATGTCAGAACTTCTGGAGCGAGAGCAGGAGATGGTTTCGGCCACGATGGCAAAACGACTTACTAAGCTTGAAGAGCAGGTGTCATTCTGGCTCAGACACTCACAAATACACCATAAATAGTGTTTAACAGTCAGTTTGTTCTGTTGATTATTTCAGGCAGCATGTCAAAGCAAATGTGAGTGTCAGATGGTGAATCTCTTGTCCTTTTCCAGGTCTCAGAGACTGCCAAAGCTTTACAATGGATTATAGATGCGCTGAAATCTCAGGGATTCAAATCCAAAATGCCGCCTCCTCTAATGAGTAAGTGGAGTGTGTTTAAAATCAGCTCTTATAAGATGCATGCATCCTTTTTCATACTCATGATCTGTCTTTATAAGTTCATTAAAGTATTAGAGACACAAATCCCATTTTTTGGTAATGAGATCTTACATACACTACTGTTGGAAAGTTTGGGATCAATATGATATTTTTTGTGTTTTTATGCTCCTCAAGGCTGTATTTAATTGATCAAAAATGCAGTAAAAACACAAATTTTGTGAAATATTATTATAATTCAAAATTTCTATTTGAATATATGTTAAAACATAATTTATTCCTGTGATCAAAGCTGAATTTTCAGCATCATCACTCCAGTCTTCAGTGTCACATGATCCTTCAGAAATCATTCTAATATGGCGATTTGCTGCTCAAGAACATTTATGATTATTATCAATGTCAAAAACAATTTTGCTGCTTCATATTTTTTGCAGAAACCATTATATTATTTTTCAGGATTCTTAAAAAAAACTGTTATAAACAGTGTTTATTTGAAATAGACTATTTTGTAACATTATAAATGTCTTTACTGTCACTTTTGATCAATTTAATGCAGTATTAATTTATGTTAGATTACTAATGTATGTTATATACACTTTTATCTGTCAGAAAAAAATAACAAGCACTGGTCATTTGCTGATTTTAAGACATTCAGGTCTTATTTTTATTTGTGGAAAGTGCCTAAATGCATGATGTTCAGCAAAGGAAAGGGTTTAGTTAAAATTCACATTAAGTTATGAAAAGGTTATTTCTGAATGTTCTCTGAACGCTCAAAACATTTTTATTGGTTATGCAAACATTAAGGAAACATTCCATTTGATAATTTTTCAAATATTATTGGAATGTTACTTTTGAAATGTTCCCTGAACATTAGTAACATTTAAATCATGTTAGAGGAACATCCAACTAAAACATGAATGATGCATAAATAATGCTTTTATGCTAAAGTTTAGAGAACATTATTAAAGACCAGATCACTTTGAACAAACATTGTATTAACGTTACTGGAAGAATGTTAACATTTATGCATTTGGCTGACGCTTTTATCCAAAGCGACTTACATTGCATTTCAAGGCACACATTTACATTCTTATCAGTTCTTGCTTTCCCTGGGAATCGAACCCATGACCTTGCCGTTGCAAGCGCCAAAGCTGACATGTTTGTTCATAACTTTGAGAAGAATCTTGTCTGAATGTTCTGATAACGTTCCCTGTTAGCTGGGTTGTAGATGAAGACCTCTGTCCATCCAGCAGGTAAAAGCTCTGACAGGGACGATGGTGAATCTAGTGGACAGGAGTTGGATGACGAAACAACCCCTCACATATTCGCACGTCAGCTTCATTATCCCGGCAGTAACGTCGTACGCTTTCCTGTGCCTGAGGAGAAGGTGTCCTGGGAGGTGCCTGATATGAATTATACCACACATTTTATAACATTAAACCGCATTCTGTTGTATTGTTCATCTTATCCCACACATTTTCTACTCTTTTAGGTAAACTTCACTCCGTACCGTCCCCCGGTTTACAATCCACAGGACAGCAGCGAGTAAGTTTTATACTGAAAAATAGAGTGGCACCATTAATCGAATTGATCTACGATATAGTCTTGTGCAGTTATTATGCACTATTAAAGGGGTCATATAATGGTACATGCACTTTTACAAGTTGATTGTACTGAAATGTGTGTTGGCAGTGCCTGTACACAACCATCATATAATGATAAAAATCCATCCAGTGGCTTTTTTTAAATCTCCTTATATGTTTTCCCATCTCAAATCGAGCCGCCTGACCGTATGACGTCACACGGTCGGATGCCCCTCCCACGACTGTTGATTGACAGCAGCGTTTCAACACAGACCCGCCCTGAGCGAGCTGTCATCATAGTCCGCAATTATTTATATGCTGAAGCCGAATGGCATCTAAGCGAGTGTGGTGTTCTGTTCTTGGGTGTAAACATCAATCTGTCAATGAACTAACGTATACATCAGTAAACACATAGCGTGCGTATCTCTCTACTCTACCCTACCAGTACATACAAAGATAGATCAAAGTGACATTATGTTAACCAACCATTCAAAAACGTCCTGTTCGAGCCATAATTGTCAAACTTCTTTGGGGCCGTCGTCTTGTTCCGGGTCCGACTCCGGTTGCAAATTGATACGGTTGCACAGATGTGTCCTCAGAGACTCCCAATGCCATTCTTTCTCCAAAATATACCCTCAACTGTTGTCAAGGCAACACTCCACGTGTGTTGTTTCAAAACGCCCCACAGAACAGAGGGGGGCGGGGTGAGCAAAGCTCATTATCATTTAAAGACACATGCACCTAAACAGCGTGCTGAAAACAGAGCTGTTTTTGACCAGGTAAAATGAGTGTTTTCTTACAATACTAATGAGAATTTTAAATTAAAGTATATTACAAACTTTTAATTTAGACCCTAAAGAATCATATTAACTTGTACAAAAACTGCATTATATGACCCCTTTAAATATAGTTGAAAGTGAAAGGCAACACTCTGTTATAATGATGGATTCAAGTCTTCACCACAAAGTTGTAATTATGAGTGGGAGACTTGAGATTTTCTTTAATCCCAAAGTTTCCGAGTGTCCGTGAGGAAACATGTTGGACGCAATAGATGCAGCGTCTGTATCAATGGTAAATTTGTTCAAATGAATCGCATGTACAAAATACCATATTATTGTACAATTGCGATAGAATTTACAGTATATATACAATTTATAGCACCTTCTTAAATTGAATAAAAATCGGCATCTTGCTTTGACTAAAGTAATTGAAACGCACCTGACGTCGTACGACTTCCCAACTCGTAAATACGAACTCCTCAAGAGGACTTGAACACACACCATAAGGTTTTGCTTTTAAGAATTATCTCCAGCCAATTTAAACAGTAAGGTAATTACAAATGACAGTAAGATGACTTTTACTGAATTGCACTTTGTTAGAGCTGAAGACTTTTTATAAATCTTGAAATGCTTAAAATGTCTTGTTGATATTGTGAAGCTTTTTGTAAATAAAAACACTTTTTTTCCTGTACAGCTCAGACACTTCAGTCTTAGACAAGTACAGGTATGCTGAGCAAATATATATTTCATCTGTGCCTTTATTCTCCTACTGGAATTTGCGTTTAATTGCATTTGATTGAGTCTCATTGTCATGATGAATGGATTTTACAGGAATCCAGAAGGAAGGACTGGGTTACGGGGAAAAGGGGCTCTGGAATCCCTCGGCCCGAATCACATTCTCCACCCAATCTTCACCAGGTATA
Source organism: Rutilus rutilus (assembly GCA_021464565.1). Classification (NCBI taxonomy): domain Eukaryota; kingdom Metazoa; phylum Chordata; class Actinopteri; order Cypriniformes; family Leuciscidae; genus Rutilus; species Rutilus rutilus. Next base: position 41,009,458 of record JAJAQA010000009.1, on the reverse strand, counting down.
CAACACTGGAATTAAAATCCAGTTCAAGTCCTGATCTTCACTTCCTCCTGGATTTAAAATCTAATCTCATATCAGATGAAATTGAAGTTTACAACCGAATACACCAAAAACAACAGAGATTAGAGATCACATTCATCTAAAGTCCTGCTGTTAGTGTATTAAATATACAGAAATGACTGAGCTGCCTGTTTTAAAGGTGGCGTGATGCTGAACACACAGTGCTGGAGTTTCTCTCCGTTTGCGAGGATTCGTATGTGGCTCTTCTTGGGGTGAGAATGCATAAAATAAAATCTGTACAGTGACATTTTCAGAATCTTAAAGGAACATGCTGACTTTTTTTGGGACTTTAGCTTATTCACCGTATCCCCCAGAGTTAGATAAGTCCATACATACCCTTCTCATCTCCGTGCGTGCCGTAACTCTTTTTTTTCTAATTTTCCTATTTACATGTTGTGATTTGTATAGTCACAGCATATACAAATAACAAGGTCACATGAGACACAGCCATCTTCTAACCGTATACACACTGGGAACTATATTCTCAGAAGGCGAAGCACTGCTACTTCTGCGGAGTGATTTGCTCGCTACTAGCTAATAGCTAGCTAGTCATGTTGGTTTTGTTGACGGAAGTAACAACGGTGCTTTTCAGGTGTTGCGCTAATCACTCCGCCCAAGTAGCAGTGCTTTGCCTTCTGAGAATATAGTTCCCAGTATGTATACGGTTAGAAGATGGCTGTGTCTTATGTGACCTTGTCCACTTGTTATGTGGCGTTATTTTGTCACTTATTGGGAGCGGTATGCTAGCTGGAGCCATTTACCTCCAGTCTTTGTGCTAAGCTAGGCTAGCGGTGGGTGCGTCAGACAGAGTTACGGCACGCACGGAGATGAGAAGGGTGTGTATGGACTTATCTTACTCTGGGGGATACGGTGAATAAGCTAAAGTCCCAAAAAGTCGGCGTGTTCCTTTAATATGATACATAGAATCGTTGCATTTGCTTTATTATGCAGTCATAAAATATTTGCTATATTGTAATTTTTTGAACCAAGAGTAGAAATGCACAAACAAGTATTTTTTTATTATTCTCGCAGGGCCCAGCCAAACCTGATGAGCCTCTACCACAGACACTGGAGAGGATTCTGGGTAAAAAGTTACAAGACAAGACCAAGACTGAACTAAAGGATGGGGTAAAACCGGTGAGCAAGATAAATCAACAAGATGCTCAACTTTACTGATTAAAGGATAACTCTCGCCAAATTGCAACTCAGGCTCTTTTTGTTAATCTACCCGAGTCAAACATTCGTGTAAAAGCATAATTAGAATAGAAACGCCACTTTTAAGTTTGACCGTATTTTCGTTTTCGGTCAAATTGCCTTGTGAATGGGAGTGATTGGAGCACTTCTATGATCGCATCAAAATCGCTATTTTTAAAACACTAATACGGCTCGACACAACATGAAACTGTGCTGGAAGTGTCACCAGGGGCTCTACACATGAACTCCAGCACTGAGAACATTGTTTGTGTACACAGAGTTTACTAAAGAGAAAGATTTTGGTACGACTCACTTTATCAGTTTGTGTTTCCGGTGGCTGGAATTGTCAGTCAAAAGTAGTCGATCTCCGAATGCAACGTAACATGAGGAGAGTAAAGATCTTTCCATCTTTACTCTCCCCATGTTATGTTGCATTCAGAGATCGACTCGGATATCGAAAATAGCGATTCACTGTAGTGCCCCAAGCACTCCCATTTAAAAGGCATTTTGACCAAAAACGAAAATACGGTCAATCTTAAAAGTGGCGTTTCCATCCTAATTATGCTTTTGTGAATGTTTGACTCGGGTAGATTAACAAAAAGAGCCTAGGTTACAATTTGGCGAGAGTTACCCTTTAAAAGACAAACTTGTTTATAGACATTAGGAGCATGGATTTGACCCGCATCGGGTTTCATATGTTATCTATGGGTTAGTTGTGTTGCATGGGAAAAATACAGCATGCAGTGAGTAAATAATTATAGATCTTTGATTTTTGACTCCCTAACTAAATTAACTAAATTAACCATTAACAAAATTGTATTGATTTATTTATCTATAAATGCATGTTCAGATATTCATACAACAAAATATTCTGGAGGCCATGAAAGTTTTGTGAAAATTATCGAAAAAGCTGGCGCTGGCTGGCAAAAAACAACAACACATCACCTGCAAAAATGCTCAAGGTGCTCAACAAAGAAAATAGTAAAAAAAAAAACAGAAAAAAGTCGACACACCAAGTGTTACCATTTAATGTTATAATTCAATAGTAGACTCACACAAAGGTAATGTTTCGAGCACGCAGGCTCTTCGTCCGGCAATGATGTCTTTGTGTGATGATGAGCCTGCGTGTAGTGTTGCTTTCGTCAACGAACCGTTATCACCTGACGAAAACGAGACGAGACTAGACGTAAATGCATGGTCATGTGACGATGACTAAAATACATGCATAATGCAATATCGTTGACGAATAAAAACGAGACTAAATGTGGTTTAAAAAATAAAAACTATGCTAAAATGTCTCTTCATTTTCGTTGACCAAAACGAGACGAGACGAAATGTTATAACGTCACGACGAATGAGAGAGTTGTGCGTGAACCCATAGCTTTGTCGGCTTTAAATTCTGGATTGCGATCTGGTCACCCGATTATCAGCAAATTTAACAATATATTACTCCATTAGTTATTCTATTAAAATGTCTCATTGATATATTTGACACATTCATAATCATTACTTTTGCCGGTTCTTTGTGAAAGCTGTAGCCTATGTTATTGGCAGCGTGGTTACATGAACGTCGCATCAGCGCCAGAACATGGAGATTTTATTTTAGAGAATATCGCACAACCTATTCGATATCCTATAATTAAATAAACTAATCGAATATCCAAAAATCGTGACTCATCCCTGCATGGAATCTCTTGTTTCTTTTCCCAAATCTTCACTCACGTCTCATTCACCCATTTTCTAAAGGTATTATAAACGTTTCTTGGTTCGCTTTTAATTAGGCCTATTATATTCGTATTCTTTACCGTGGTAAAGTAGAAAAACGCTGTAGGACAGATAGCCTACATTTGTAGTTGCATGTCAAATTCTTTTTAACACAGTGCTTGTATCTATAGGGCGCGAGTTTAGCTGTAAAGCGCGTTTCACACGCGCGGGTGATTTTTAGTTTCACTTTCTCTGGCAGCGCAATCTCAAACATAGCCTAAATATCTCGCCCTTGTGGAGGATAAAATTCGCTCTTCAAACCAATTTACATCAAGTAGAAAACACGAAGATATCATAAAGAGATCGATATCTTCGTGTTTTCCTGCTCGTGTCCCACATCCCTCTCAAAGCGCAGAGTGTAGCCTATATCACGCGTCTTTGTGTGGAAATATAAAACAAGTTTTTTTTTTTTTTTAAATAACCCCCCAACCACCGCCGGTAGTTGGTCCATTACCGCGGTGGTAAAAAAAAACCTGCCACCGTCACAGCCCTAAATATAGGCCTACTAAATAGCCTATAAGATAGCCTTGTTTGAAATTCTATATTGACTGGGTTAAATAGAATCGCATTACTAAAAAGAGACTAAAATACAATTTTCATTGACTAAAACTAGACTAAAATGTCATCAGTTTTCGTCGACTAAAACTAGACTAAATGTCATCAGTTTTCGTTGACTAAAACTAGACTAAAATGTCATCAGTTTTCGTCGACTAAAACTAGACTAAATGTCATCAGTTTTCGTTGACTAAAACTAGACTAAAATGTCATCAGTTTTCGTCGACTAAAACTTGACTAGACTAAAAAGAGTATGAATGTGACTAAAACTAATAAAAACTAAAATGACAGCCTGACACAAAGACTAGACTAAAACTAAAATTAAAACAGGCCGCCAAAAACAACACTACCTGCGTGCTCGAAACGTTACTTTTGTGTGAGTCCACTATTACATTTTGTGCATTTTTGGGGAAAGTTAATTGATACTCATGTTACTTTTTTTTCCATGTTTGAAATACCAGTTGCAGTTGTTTTGAGCTTAAGTTCCACAAAGCTAAACAGATGTGTGTGTGTTTCTTCTCTAATGCAGGTGTATAAGGGTTATGTAGATGACAGCAGGAACACTGATAATGCCTGGGTGGAGACCACCATCATCACACTTCACTGTGACAAACACAGTCCGCTGATGGCAGAGCTAAACCGCATAGTGAGCAGAAAATATCACTTCATCTCAGTGATTTTAACAAAAAATAAAATACAGCAAAGTGCCAAATACAAGTAAAAATGGTCAAAGTCAACTTAGGCAAGTAAATATCCTCAGGTGGGCTGTAAACCATGATGCGGTTTTAATCAGACCCTGATATGTGTGTGTGTGTGTGTGTGTGTGTGTGTGTGTGTGTGTGTGTGTGTGTGTGTGTGTGTGTGTGTGTGTGTGTGTGTGTGTGTGTGTGTGTGTGTATGTATATATATGAATGTAACAAATCATGTAAAAATGTAGCATCAACATTTTATCAAACTTTGATAATTGCCCTAATCTTTTAAACAACTGAGAAGATAGTGATCGAACTACATTTTATAGAAATTACCTGTCAAGTTGCTGAATCTATGCTTATGAGAGTCAAATTGGACAGGGACTCATCTCAAGATCACTCATTTAACAGTTCATCAATTCTGTGACTTTGAAAAGGTATACATTTTTTTACCTGGAATGAAAGGTTTTTGAGGCACAAAGTTGTTTTTGTTGTCTCTAATAACAAAAACCTTTTCTTGACTTTAAACTCCCCCTGTAGTCAATAATTGTATCCCTTAAAACTCATCTTTGATCACTAAAATTACATATTTTAATGTTTTTTCCTTGAATGCTTTAAAATATCTTGAATGTACAGTATCTCGACACCCTTGCCTCATGTAGTATGCGTGGTTCTATGAATATGCAAATGAGCCCCGCCTCCACTCACTCACTCAGCTCAGAGATCCACTGGTTGACGATCACACGTTGATCTGATTGGTTACAAGGTAGTTTGTGACGTCAGAAACACCAGCGATTTCAAAGCGTGTTTTTGAGACTGTCTTTGGTTCACTGCAGTTTTAAGGAGGAAATACTCAGCAATGGTGTCGACTTATGAATTTACACATGGTTTGTCTTAAAACACATTAAAAACACCACATAGACATATAAACAACATTAAAAGCTGGATTTTCACCATAGAGGGACTTTAAACCCCTGAAAATGCTGATCCTGTTGTAAATAATAGTGAAAAATCTCTTTTTAAAACCGTTTCATTATTACCTCTTAGCAGATTTTGACTGTGGCTAAGAAAACAAATGCTTTGAATGAATTGTGGGATTCCCCAGTTTAAAGTGCTGACACTGAATACATGTTTGGATCTCATAATACTCTCTGAGGAGGGTGATTCTGATACGAGATGTCTCGATAGACATAAAACATCATAAGCACATTCAGTTTTATGTTCAGTGCAGTCACAGCGCTCTATAAGGGGCTTTTATTCGTGCATTAGTGGCAGTATTTCAGCTCTCGTTGGGTTTACCGAGCGACTCAAGCTGTCTTTGTTTTTGCTGCAGGTCGAGAGCTCGGCGTCGTCTCATCAGCCGCTCAAGTGGTGGGAAGTGAGCAGCACCGCTTGTGTGTGTCCATACCAGCGAGATGCTCTACGTGATGTAGCAAAGAAGATTCACATCTCTCCAGAGACATAATGATTTTTATACTGTCCGAACAGTATATTCTGTCTCCTTATACTAAACCTACCCATCACACACACACACACACACACACACACACACACACACACACACACACACACACACACACACACACACACACACACACACTAACCGACCCCTAAACCTACCCATCTCACTCACACTTACATACACACTAACCCGACCCCTAAATCTACCCATCACACACAACTTTCTGCATTTTTACATTTTCAAAAAAACTCATTCTGTATGATTTATAAGCTTGTGTACCTCAATTTAGGCCCACAGTGACACGAGTCCCCATGAGTGTGTGTGCATTCAGGTTTAAGTCCCCACCGGGATAGAAAAACATACACAAACACACACACATACACACACACACACACTCACACACTCTCTCTCTCTCTCTCTCTCTCACGCACACACACACGCTACACCAAAAATGATGAGCGCAAACACACTGTTGCACTCCTACGTGTCTTTAAAGGTGTGTATTTCTCTGCCATTAACATCAACACACAGAACTGCATGAATAGTGACTGTTTTCAAACAGGTTTTTCCTTTGGATTGCATTTCCATTTGATGCCTTTAATTGTGCCTTTAACAAAGAACTCCAGATCATTTGCTCACATTCATGCAGATTTCTGTACAATCCGTAAGCCATACAGTTAGCTTCACACATATTAATGTGTTTTATAATGCATTGTTGTATCTTTTAGTAATTTTGGACATATGTTTTAATTTTTGGGTCAATATGAATTTGAATGTGGTTGTTGAGCATTTTAGAATATAAATGCAAGTACCAAAAATCAGGTTTTTCGTTTGTACAGATATATGCATGAACATATATACTTTATGCAAGCAATAGTGCAGTTGCAGAGTGAAGTTGAGGACTTTTATTTTGCGAAAAGGACCCGTTGGCTGTACATTATCCAACTTATTACACTGCTTTTTAAATAATAATACTCACATTAAATATTTAAGCAACTAACTGAAAAGAAAAAGTGGTACAAAGAATTAAAAATGTAATGAATAATCTGTACATATTTTAGTGCTTCATGTGGCAAATTGGCAATGCAAAATTCATTGATACATGGACAGTACAGTGCTGAGCAGGCGTAATGGTCGGAAAGAGGATTATGCAGCATTGCATTGTGGGATGTCAGCAGGAAGACAAGTTTGATTACATTATTTCACATAAAACATTCACCCGCATTTTACAGTTATGCAATTATGAAATGCCTTAAATACTAGAAAAGAATGCATTGTGCAATTATGAAATGCCTTAAATACTAGAAAAGAATGCATTGTACAATTATGAAATGCCTTAAATATTAGAAAAGAATGCAGAAAAGCAAAGCAAACAATGAAGCGTCTTCAATATAATTTTTAAGTTAGTGTGACTCAGGTTTGTGACCTAAATATCTGCACTGTTTAAACTATTAAGACAGGACAACTGACAAATACTGAAAACAAACTATTTGATGATGAATAACGTACATATTAGCATATGCAACAATAAATTTGTGTGACTTTACAGTATTTTCCTGGCTACTTTGCAGTATTTGTTTCTTTGTGTGTGTGTTTGTTTGTTTACATGTGTAGTTCGTACAGATTTGTTATAAAAGCGTCCTCTAAATGCATAAATGTAATTAATTAAATGACAATGATTTGCTGTGACGAAACATTTTATTACATCTTCCAAAAAAGGGCAACAACAACGTGAAAATTAGACGTGATACGGGACCTTTAGTTTGTTCATCCCGGCCCTGTTTTCATTCGTGAAAATTAAATATGCTAAAATTAATATATGCTGTAAGTTATTTATTTTTCATTTTTATTTCTATTTCCCAAAACCCCGCTCCTAAAAGGCTTGTAGAGTCATAACAAAATGATTGACAGACAGAGGGCGTTTCTGATTGGCTAAACACGCAGATTGGTTCCTCCTCCGATGCTTTTATTTCTCACACAACACATATGAGTGGTTTGTGTCAGGTAGCAGCGACATTTTATGTGTTGTACTACAGCACATTTAAGAATATGTGCATGTTTCTCAAGCAGGAACATCTGTAAATGTGTGTTGTTGTGGGATCTGCAGTCGATCTAGGACAGTTTCGCTTTGCATGTGATGATCGCGCGCTGATTGGTGGACGCGTGTGGCTCGAGCTCTTGGCAGTATCGGTTCCACGCCCTTCAGCTTTGAAAGAGCCCACGCGCTGCTTTCACTTTAAGCAAACATGCTGTGTAAAAATTCCCTGAAAACTGAAAACATACATAGCTGACCTTAAGTGATTAAGCCAATACTCAATGCACGCACTACATACAAAACAATATACACGAGCGGCGTCGATTCGCTAATGAATCATTCATTTGAGTCGGATCTTTTCAATGAATTTGTTTAACTAGCTGACAAAACCGGTCCGAACGATTATTCAGTAATCTGTGTTGCCTTGCTTAATGCTTTGATGATTGGTACTGTTTAAGGAAAATAAAAATAAATAAAAAGCTAGAAAAAAATTACTAATTCATGAACGAGACTGAATCGGTCAGTATGGTTTCACATGTGCGATTCATAATAAATGAACTGGAGGATTCTGTGGTAAAACGAAAGGTGTTATATTACATTAATTAACAACTAGCAAAAATAATTACAAATGATTAACTTTGCTGGTTAATGCCTTTCGGTTATCAACATACGAAACAGAGTTGGTTTTAATAAACAGGATTTTATTATAAAATAACAAGCAAAACAAACAAAAAAACAGCTGAGATGACTCTTTTTATTTCACGTAAATGCATTATATATTTAGGTTATAATATCTTGATGAATCATAGCTGCAATAACTGATAAAAAAAAAAAAAAACAGCAATATGCAGGGATAGCGCGATGACGCAAAAGAATCACTGAATCGGTTCTTTGCAACTGTTCGAAAGAACCGGTTCGCTCAAATGAATCAGACTTCTCATCCATAATAAACACACACTGTGCACAATACAAACTAAGCGAAGTGTGTAATGGTGTATGTGGAAAATATAACTGTGGTGAGCACAATGTTTAGAGTGGATTTAGTCTAGCTCTGTAATAAATGAAGAATTATTGAGTAAAACGAGTGAAGGCGAGAATGCGCTATAAAAAAAGGAATATTCCGCACATTTACACGCGTTTGTGACGGGACATTCAGCATCATCGGCTCGAGGACGCGACTCTATGAATGGGAACGCGTTTTTTTTGTGATCTATTTTTATCCCATCGCTGGTGCAGGTGCACAGGAAGTGACGTGTGCGCTCACGAGACTCGCATTAAACCATCGGGATTAGATCCGAGGACAGTCGAGCGGAGAGCAGCCGAGTTAAACGGTAGGATTTCATTCCTTCCTTTTATATATTGCCTGTTTTTGGTTTCCGATCGCTCATAATTGCGTGTGGAATGAACGCTGACACATTTTGCGCGTTTAATCGGTTTGTTTATGTGTGTGTGAGAGAGTGAGAGAGAGAGAGAGAGAGAGATAGAGAGAGAGACGAGTATGGGTGATCATCATCGCTTCGCCTGATGTGATGTAGAAAAATCCACACAGTTGTTTTACAAACACCAGTTCTTGGTTTAACATGTTTTAAATCGCGATAGAATTTTAAACGGCTTCGAAATACATTAATACAATAACAAACTGAGTTGTTTTAACCCATTTTTGGGTCAAATATGGACAAACCCGACCGTTGTCTTAAATTCTTAACCGTTGGTTTAGATGAAAATATTAAACCCAACGGTAAGGCTTGTCCATATTTGACCCAAACATGAGTTGAAACAACCCAGTATTATTATAATTATTTTATTTTAAGAGTGATTTAATGTCCCTGCAGGCTAAAGAGCTATTGGCCAAAGCCATATAGCTGTTTATCGTGTGTTTATGTGTGTATATATTTCATCTGCAGCTCTGCCGTCTATGGGCCATTGAGCACAGAGGACACTAGTTAGATGAAGCCTGTTTGTTTCTCTGCCAAGAATGTGACTTGTCCCGCAGCCTCGATGCAGATGCACCGGCTGGAACAAAGCTTTCACATCACAAACTGACCAGCCTGATTGTTGTTGGAGGATATAAACAAATCTTCCCATTCTAGTCTGCCTAAACAAGGCAGATGCATAGACGAAATCTGTTTGCAATCGCTGTTTTGTTTTTGTATACTGTGTTGTTCAGCGTAAATGTATAGTAGAGACTATTTTAGTAGTTTAGAGGGTTTGAGGCAAACGTTTTGTGAGTTGGTTTCTATTTCATCCGCTTCGTAAGCATCGTAAAAGGTTATTGAACGGGAGGTTCCTATTGTGACAACTTGCCCCGCTCTTCCCTGCTTTGGTTTGCATATCCAGAAAACTCTGATAGACTAAAGACAGCATGAAACACATGTAGTCAGCAGTTATTGTGGCATCATGTAGCAAAGTTTACAGCCTGTAATATAAGTAAAGAAGCTGATGTGTTGCTGAAACAAGCTTTGCTTTAGATTTTGATCGTTTTATTTAACCTCGTAAAACCTGACATATTAAATAATAGTCAGATAAATCTTTTTATTTTATTTTTTTATATATAGAACAGTTTATTGAACCCTTAGACAAAATGTACAAAAGTCTGCATATGTGTTTTGTATCACAGTTGATGCATGAAAAAAAAGAACACTTTAATTTGATTCAAACTAAAGAAAATATGCAATTTAATGCATATAATATTTCAATGAAATTCTGATGTAAGTCAATGAGATCTTTATAACCGTACAGCAGATGCTTACATAAAATGCATATAAATATAAGCTGTCACTCTATATATCCAATAATATCTTACGATTATATTTAATGCCTAGTTTTATGATCAAAGATCTGAATAGTTTCAAAGCATATAATGCAATGCAATGCAATGATTGAGAGATGAACAAATAAACCTTTTTCAAAAGCTGATGACGGATCATATTTGATACATGATTTTTTTAAAAAAAAAAGGATAATCAAGCAGACTTAAATTGCTTCAGTCCCTGTAAGTGTCTTGAAATATTCCTGACAATATGCATGTTATTCTTATGTTAACTTTATAAAAGCCTTTAAAGCTTTTTCACAGTGAACCACGAGCTGAAGATGAACTTTTAAAAGGGCTTTAAATCATTCAGACGACAGAAGGCATGTAGTAGATTGTGTGAAACAGGTTTTTCAGCGACGTTTTGATCATTTAGAGCCCTTAGAGATTCATGTATCAATAGTAGTTTTATAGGGTTATTGTTGCACAATATTTCAGAGTGATGTTGGTAATGCACTGTTGAATTCTCAGCGTTGTTGTTGAGCATGTTCAAGTCAGCATGTTTATTGCAAGCTATTTGAATTATACCTCATTTGGTTTAATGACCGGTTTTACATGCATGAACACAATTGCGATGTATTGGCCAAGCATTTGTGCATTTGTGTGAAGTATGCATCTAAATGTCGACGTGTGTGAGTAATGAGACGCTGCCTGTCTGTCCGGCATCAGTCGGCTGAGACCGAGACGGGTGCAGTTACAGGTCACTCTCTCCAATTTAGCAAATGTGGGTGTTCCTCGTCCTCCTCTGCACCTCTAATTAAGCAAATGCAGCCTCTCGGCTCCAGCTCAACCTATTATCTTTGCTTTTTTTTTAAAGTGTGATGGAAGGAAAGTGGATAGTTGGCACCCGCGAGCAAACGTGAGATTGCAAATGTGTGAGGGATTTTGCAAGGGCTAATTTACATGGACCCAATTTAAAGCAATTAATGTAAAGGTTGTTCTTATGACGTGTGTGCACTATATATTCCAAGTCCTCTGAAGTCATGTGATCCAGTTCAGATATCCTGAAGAATGAGATTGGAGAGAACTATTCCTGTTATGGCCAAAAAGCTGCATATTATCAGTAGTCACATTATATGGCAATTGACCGTTCGCAAAGACACGCCCCCTTTAGTTACTGTTGCTATGTCCGACAAGCCACGCCTCTCTCACGCCACACACCATGTTCTCACACAGTAAAACATACATCACGGAGCAGAGACAACACACTGACACACAGGACAGACCAGCTTACTTTTGATATGAAACAAAAGCCCTATTCGGACGGGACTAGTTTTCCAAACGACGTTTGAGTTACAATTCTTATCAACCTACGTCTGTGATTTCATGTACGGATTCGGACGGGACTAACTGTTACATCTCCGTGTTTATTACCGAGGTAGTGTCTGTGTTTTACATGTGGGCATTGCAGAAGATCACGTGTTCAGAATGCGTGGATTGCGTAAGAAATTTGATCAAATGTATTTTGAAATTAAGTACTTTTAAAATTAAGCACTTTGAAATATAAAGTAAAACGTCCTGACGTATTTAGTGATCTGTGAACATTTTATAAAAATTGTAGTATAAAAAAAACGTAACATACATTTTTCATCATGAATTTATAGAACTGGGTTCTTATAATAAACCCACTGGAATAAAAAGTTTAAACTTATATAATTTACACGTTATGTAATTAAGTGCAGAAATGAAAGTAATCTTTGGCTCTTCTTGTTGATTTCATTTTTTAATTTCTTCGCAGTGTACCGAACACATCTACATCCATTATCGGTGCGCAAAAAGCAGAAACTTGAATACCGGCGCGATAGCGAGAGATTGTACGGTAGTTCACGTTTTGGAAAAAAAAACATTTTCGGCAATCACAGACATTCGCATTCGGACGGGATTAGATTTCTCTGAGGACCGCCGAGTTCGACGAAAAACAGTAGGTCATTTGCTCTGGAATTTCTACAGAGGTCGTGTGAGAAAAAGACAGACATGGCAGATTCGGACAGGATTAAAATCTCAAAGTACGTCTGTGAAACAGAAATTTCTCTAACGTCCCCCTGTGAAACTAGTCCCGTCCGAATAGGGCTAAAGTCTCAACTTTCAAATTTGGTAATTTTTTTTAAAAGAAATTTTAACAATAAATACCGTTTTGTGGCTCTTTAACTGAGCGATCTGTCACGACACATTAAAGCTGCTCGTGAACCGATCATCTCTTCCTTCTAGTTCATTTATAGCATCAAATAAACATGAATGAACATCAGAAGGAATGTTGTTTTAACCGTGGAAAGACAGTATTTCAAGTTCAAATCCTCCAACGTTAATAGAGAGCCTAAAGCCCCGTTCACACTACAAGCGACTTTGTCGCTGCATGTCACCAGTGGCTGGCGGTGAGGTCGTTAGTGGGCGTTCCCACTACTGGTTGCCTAGTAATGTTTGTGAGTGACATTCACGGATGTTACTCCATGTTGTAGACAACAAATCTGTTTTCTTGCCTCTACAAGCTAACATTTTGGAAGGAAAAGTCTAAATATAAATGGAATCAGTACATTAAATGCATAATATTAAAGATGAATGAGAAACAGCGAGTGCCCTGTGCTATCGCGGCTATTTAACTGCAGCAAATGGGCAAATACTGGTCTTTCTGAGTTCACGAAACCATTCAGGCTCGGAGTCAGCACGGCGAGTACCACTGTATGTACACGGAGACATATCATACATTATTGGACAGTTTCGGACTGCTAAAATAAACTTCTCATTCATCTTGCCTCGGTCTGACGCAGCACTGAAGAGTGACGGATCACGTGTGCTCCACTGACTTCACTCCTATTGGTTGTCGCTCCCGAAAGTCGCTCTTCATTTGCATAAAGTTAAACATTTCTCAACTTTGTCGCGTCGCCAGACACGCCCCATCCAGTCATCAACGGTCGCGACTGCGCGTGTCACCGGAAGTCGCCCGCTCCCCATTGAAAATGAATGGTATCGCGTCGCTTGGTCGCGTGTAGTGTGAACGTAGCTTAAGTCCCTCCCCTCTGCTTTCGGCTCATGGGCTCTCTATCTACTAACTCTCCTGACTGCTTTGTCGGACAAAAATGGCGGATTCGGCGGATTATGATTGGCGCCTGTCAATCGAACTCCCTGCGAAGGGTCAATTGAGAAAGAAAACGGATGTATTCGGTCTTAAAGGCCTCGTTTACACTGCAGGTCTTGATGCCCAATTCTGATTTGTTACTTTTATCCGAATTTTTATTTATTTATTTTTTTTTTTTTGACCGTCCATTTACACGTTCTTTCAACTGTGACCCATATCCGATTCATGTGTTTACACTTGCCATACTATCTGAAACGTCGCACATGCTTAAAGGGTTAAATTCTCAGATGGACGAATGCAAAATATGCTTGATGCTAGCTCTGCGATTATAAGCAAAGTTCGCCAAACATCACCATGATTTTGAGGTGGCGCCGCGGAGGAGGACGAAAAGTACCATCATTGCAGCCTGTGCTCATGCTTCAGTTATTGTGTGCGAGAGAGATCTCAGGACTGGTGGGAGGAGATTCTGTTTAAATATTGGCTTTAACGAGGAGCAGTGGGTCTGAAATTTTAGGATGAGCAAGCCAACATTTGATATGTTGTGTCAACGTTTGTCCACATTCCTCTCCTTCGACGACACAACGTTTCGTCCCTTTGCAGATGCGCGTCGGGGTTTCTCTCATCATTAAACCACGGAGACATAGCCTAATGCCTCAGGAAATCTGATCTGCCTGTTTACATGAGTCGCATTGGCACATATCCGATTTATATCTGATTTATTTCCACATATGAATGAGGCCTGAAACCGATCTCAAAGTATCCGAATGCATACGTTGTCACATATGACCAAAAAATCAGAATTGGGTCACATTTCACTGCCAGTGTAAACGAGGCCAAAGTGACAGTAGCCTAATATTCCTGCTCCTGTCTGTCATTAATCTTAATCAAACAACAAAATACAAAGAGAAAATCACTTCTGTAGCTTTAACAAAGATTAATTATATTTCATTTATTAAGTGAAGAATGTGCAGTGCTATTTTACATGTGATTATTCAATTTCTGTAGCTGAATACTGTGAGACATGCCGTAAAAACATAAAGCACTGCCAGTATCTTTGTTCTGTTGTATTCATCTATGCTTGTAATTTGCTTATTATTTTCTATGCAGATTCACTCCCCTTCAAAATCACCTCAATCCTTCTAGAATGATTAATTCTTTACAGCTAGAGTTAATCAAGTCATCTGGCGAAACTGTTTTTTCCAACGTCGTGCGAGACTAATCGAGAATATCATCTGTCAGGTTTGTGAATGCAAAAAGACTTATTGAAAACCGGCAGAGAGCGAGATGCTCATGTGTCCTCTTATGATTCAGCATCTGATTTCTTATATAATCTCTCCACTGAATCATATGCAAATAGGACACTGAGGGTCTCCTGCTCGCCACACTACAGCTGCACAGAATATATCCAATAATATCTCTCTAAATACTGTATTAGAAATCCAAAATATGCCATTTTCAGGTAAAATATGTTTAATGTAATCTAGTTTCACACAGCTTACACTACATTTGCTCAAACTATATTTAATAATTTCCATGTGTATATGCACTAGTACAACAATACAGCGTCATAAACGGCAATATTTACCTATGGATTTTTCAATAAAACATTTTAATGCTTGAAATTTGGCTTGCAGAAAACATCTTCATGGTTAAAGCACTCATGACATGTCGTTTCCCAGAAGTGACATCACAAAGGGAGGAGTTTAGCGAACGGGAAACAGTGTTTATGTAATTGACATGTGGGACACATCCCTGTAATCCTGGAGAAAAACCTCTCCTTCTGCTGTTTCATTTTCATAAGCTCACAGCGACTGTCAGGTTCACTCATGTATGTGTGTGTACGAGTGTGTTTGTTTCGTGCGAGAGAGACCTTGATGTCTGTGTTTTATCCTGTTCTTCTGGCTCACAGTTGTCCGGCCGGCAGCTTCTTTTGTCCTCTGTGAATGTGGAATACTAAGTAGTGTTACTGTTTGACTGATAAGGGTTTTTAATGGCAGATGCTGATAGTGATATCTAGAGAATATTTTTATGGTGCGTTTCTAAATCTCAAGAGGGAATGATGCACACGTGGACATTCAGATCATGTGTGTTTAAGCAGAAGATACCAGACCGAGACCAGGTTTCTCTCATCTCCGTCTCCTTCCAGTCTTTCTCAGAACTCGATTCATCCATTTCTTTGTATCCGCTTGTTTCTTTTTTCCAGTTCTGTTGACTTTCGCCGAAACTCGGTACACTGGGAAAAAAAGGGTGTAAGATTTACTTTAGGAATTACTTGGAAACTTCACTAATAAATAAAAGAAACGGCACATAACACATTGTATTAAACATGAAATGGTGAAGTAGAAAAACTGAAATAGTATTTTCTTGTAATCTTTGTTTTATTTACAGCTTTACAAAAATCATTTTTGAGTAAATCCAGTTGCATTCACGCAAAAATCACAACAATGCTGCTGAGAAAAACCTTGAAGATCTTTTGAGATTTTAAGTTAATATTTTAATTTATCATCAAATTTGTATATTCACTGACGGTTCTCTGATGTTGGTTAATGGTCACACATGACATGCAGATAAATCAATTAAATATGATTTTTTTTTAAATCAAGTTTTATTTAAAGCGGTGGTATAATGCCCTTTTCACAAGACGTAAAATAAGTCTCTGATGTCCCCAGTGTGTGTGTGTGAAGTTTTAGCTCTAAATACCCCACAGATATTTTTATATAGCATGTTAAAATTGTCACTTTTTGAGGGTGAGCAAAAACGCACCGTTTTTGGGTCTGTCCCTTTAAATGCAAATGAGCTGCTGCTCCCGGCACAGGGGGCGGAGCTTCAACAGCTCGTGACCTTTTACCTCACACACACATGCACTGAAAATTTCAAAAACGTTTAGCCTTTTATGTTCAAACCGGAGTCAGACAATGATGGAGAGACTCAAGAAGAAGTGACAACATGTAGAAGCAACAGGACATTTCTGAATGGTTAGTTGATGAATTTATGTAGCTCATGTGTAGTTATCTTCTAGTCATTGATTAGCATATTCTGTCTTGATAATCTATAAATCGTGTTCAGGGGGCGGGTTTATGTAAATTCTAGGGTTGGTGATGTCACTAACCCGGGAGGAATGTGGTGTAGTCTCTACCAGCCGTTTGTTGTAGTCCTTAAAAAGCCATTTCTTTAAAAGCAAATATCTCCCTTTGCTTTGAACTTTGAGCGTTGTAACTTTGCAGATGTTGTTTATGCTCAAACAGCAACATTACACACTAACTAAAGTTAGAAAAGTCAAATAATAATCAACCACCCCTTTAATTTAACTTAAAATGATTCACTTATTTTAATTTGACATTGATTTAGTTAATTTTTAGCTTTTCATCAACTCACAATCCCAGCACTAGTGGTAAAGAAATAAAACGCATTGTTTTGTAATTTGGTGGTTTTCGGTCCATGTCTATGGCTTTTAGGACATATATGCGACAGCCAAAAGTTGACGACAAATTAGCTTTTAGCATTCATACGTGTTTCTCCTACTACAGTAAACCGATGCAAAACTATTGATGAAATCATCCTGTCCTGCAAATTTTTGTTCAGTTAAACGGAATAGTTTCCATTCCTGGTTGTGATGTAATCTAAAGGTTATTGGATGAGCCTTTTGGTGTGTTTCTCACAAAAAAAAGGAAAAGCAATGGCACTCACTTGCCAGTTCACGGGGTGTTTAAAGGGTCTTTGTGCATTAGACTAAATCCATCAGTTTCAGAGAAGGCTGGTCCACCTCCAGGACCATCGCTCGCTCTGACCTCGTGCGTTTCCTCTCATCCCCCTCAGCTCAGCGTGTGTTTTCTCCTGCGGAGTGACATTTCAGTAATGAAGCGATCTCTTCTCTCTGCAGGGCTTGAGCAGTGAACTCAAACGCTAACAGCACACACTTCACTGGCTGCCCTTCAAGGACAGATCGTCTTGAATTATGCAGCAAGCAGATCCATGAGTGGTTCAGTTCCAGCTCTGGGAGACCGGACGAACACATTCGAGTGTTAGGTTACCCAAAAATTAAAATTCTGTCATCACTTACTCACACTCATGTCGTTCCAAACCAAAGATTTCATCAAAAAGATCTTCATTTGTGTTCCGAAGATGAACGAAAGTCTCACAGGTTTGGAATGACATGAGGGTGAGCTTAATTAATGACAGAATTAATTAGGTATATTAGGACAGATATATTAATTTTTGGGTGAACTACCTCTTTAAAAGCCAGCCTTAATGGATGGCTGGTCAATATAGTTATTTTTTATATATAAAAAAAAAAGTTATAGTTATTTTAATCTTATTATATATTGAATTACATTGAGTTTTATGTTATTTTTTTTTTTATAATTATTTTTATTTATTTTTTCATTCTTTCTAAAGGTAAAAATCACTCAGAAAACGGAAAAAAAAACCAGCAGTTTGTAAACTCAATTAATCTCTGAGGGACTCTATCAACTCAAACTGTTTATTCAATGTCCCGTTTGCTCCTCATTACTCAGGAAATGTTCACAGAAGAATGCACACGGCATTTGTCATATATTGCAGGTTTTTTTAAAGGTATTTGCAATCAAATATTGCTGTTTATTACTAGATTTTTTTATGCGTTTTACTTACACAACTTGCGTTAAACATTATGAATCACAGTTCACAACAAATACATTTCCTAAAGGGGGTTTTACCTAAAAATATCAAGACTGCACATTTAGGTAAACTAGTAAACCTTAGTAGTCGTCCATTGTGATCCATCCATCCTAGCTGTCAATCTCATTTTCATATATGTGACCGTGGACCACAAAACCAGTCACATGGGTACATTTTATGAAATTGAGGTTTATACATCATCTAAAATCTGAATAAATAAGCTTTCCATTGATGTATGGTTTGTTAGGATAGGGCAATATTTGGTCGAGATACAACTATTGAAAATCTGGAATCTGAGGGTGCAAAAAAATCGAAACATTGAGAAAATCTCCTTTAAAGTTGTGCATTTATGTTCACGATTGTGCTGCATTCACTCACAAAAATAATGTTTATAGAATAAAAGTAGGAAATTTACCAAATATCTTCATTGAACATGATCTTTACTTAATATCCTAATGATTTTTGGCATAAAAGAAAAATGGATAATTTTGACCCATACAATGTATTGTTGGCTATTGCCACAGATAAACCCGTGCGACTCGAGACTGGTGACGTGATCCAGGGTCACGTATGGGTAAACTGTTTGTTTAAGAAAAGAGAAATGAAAATGTCACCCATCTTTAAATGTAGGGTTGAGTTTGGGAGGAGTCTAGTGCGCTTGTAAACCCCACAATCCAACAGTGATTGCACTTGAATTCATTTCATCTTGTTGTGATTGTATCGGTGTCTTTAATCCAGAAGTGCACTAAGCAAACAGCCATTATGACTGTGCTCTTCTTCTGAAGGATAAGACTTATTTTGCCCTGCTAGTGTATCATACATTCAAGTGTGTGTGTGTGTGTGTGTGTGTGTGTGTGTGTGCGCGCGTGTGTGTACTCCCAGATTTGTGTGCTACTATAATTACGAGCGCCTGCAGCGTCTCATGGGGAGCGCATTAATACACACGAGTGGAGAAATAAAAATCATAGTGCACACACACTCCTCTTTCCTCCTCTTTTCTCCTCTTTTCCTCCTCTTTTCCTCCTCTTTTCTCCAATATAGCCAATATATATCCGACAATCGCTATTTACAAGTATATTTGATGTAGAGTAGCCGTTAAAAAGTTGATCCTGAATAAACATGTCATTAAAATTTTTTGATTATTATATTTATTAATATATCGATTTTTATAAATGATATCACAGGAGAAAATTGAATATTTTTTCTGCATGAAAATTATTAGATTTTGTTTTATCTTGATAGATTCAAACACCAGCTTCACATTTAAAAAAAAACTTTAATGACAAAAAGCTATTTTTTTTAATAAAATATTTCTGATCTGATTTGCTTTGCATTTAACAACCCCAATAACAAGCCCTTTTTCACATTACTCCATGTTTCTTCATTACTTGCAATAATATTATTGAGCCGATATTATACAGTCCTGGCCAGTGATATCTATACAGCTTGGGGTCAATATGATTTTTTTTTTAAATGTTTTTGAAATAAGTCTCTTCTGCTCACCAAGCCTGCATTTGATTTAAAAATTAAACATAGAAACTATTAAAAATAGTGAAATATTATTAACATTATTAATAGCTGTTTTCTATGTAAATATATGTTAAAATGTAATTTATTCCTGTGATCAAAGCTGAATTTTCAGCATCATTACTCCAGTCCTCAGAGTCACATGATCCTTCAGAAATCACTCTAATAGAAGCATTCCTGGATATTATCAGTGTTGAAAGCCGTTATGCTGCTTAACATGTTTGTGGAAATTATTTTCAGGATTCTCTGATGAATGAAAAGTTCCAAAGAGCAGAAATCTGAAATAATTTGTAACATCATAAATGTCTTCACAGTCAATTGCATGTGTCCATACTGAATAAAAGTATGAATTATGCATGTATTAACATGTTTTAAACGCTGGAGTATAGTCATATATAACGCTCAGGTTCTGTTTCCCTCTGCATTAGTATTCATCCCATCATCCTCTCTGTTCTCTGTGGTCTTCCCCTTGTTTTCTCTGCTGTTAAATCTTTGTTGGTGTACTGAGGTGACTGGATGACGGCCAGGCCTCTGTGTCATGCATGTTTAGTTCATTTCAGGGCTTGTAGCTTCTGGAATTACTTTATCTTTTTTGGAGAATTGTGATTCGGTAAAATTGTGCAATATATTTAAATATCATGACAATCTGCACTTTGTATTTTGTCTATTCAATTGTATGCCATTAAGTAAGAGCACATTACATGTTTTCAGATCAGACTGTTATAGACTGTTGAATTTATTTTTGTGATTTAGTTGTCAGTCTTGATTCGTAACTCGTGATTCAATGATTTGTTTGTTATCACTTAAAGAAAATATTCGCAGAAGTCACTGCTTGCCATTTTTAATAAATGTTTAATTTAAATATCCATCTGTAATAAATATAGCTGTCTATGAATATTGGGGCATTTGAAATATGATTTTTCATTGTGTTTATTTAGTGACAAACAATGATTTTTTTTATTTTATTTTTTTAGTATTTTACTTTTATTATTTATTTGTACAATATTTTACTTCTTACATTAACCATTTGACTCTATTCGACTACAGTAACTATTTGGTTGAATTTTTGTCGAACCTAAGAAAATGTGAAAGGTAAATTCATTAATCTGGTTATGATTTTTTTTTTTTTATAATCAGTGTTATGAAAAAATTCATAACACTTTGACATGCAGTTCAAAATCTCCAGTCAATATTCAGTGTTCAAATCGAACAAAGAAAAAGTCCTCTTTTTAGTGATGATATAGTGTCTCGATCTACATTACACCACATACTACTAATAATAATAATGTTATAATATTATTCCTATGACTGTAATAGCCATATATTGTAAAACAAATCCACTGAAAAATAAATTAAGCTTTCATAAAGTAGTTTTGTCCTAAATTCTATACATGCAAGAGATAAACCTGTGAGCTTTTATTTTGACGGAAACTGCAGTATAGACTTTATTTAGGTGGAAAACAAGTTTACAAACTAATATTCCATAAAAAACAAGACTTGATTTTGCTTTTTGATCTCCTGACGCTCCGAAGGATCAGTTTTCTTCTTTATTGGCTGTTGAAGGTTTTGCGTGACTCCACATTGAGCTGCCGGTAGATAGCAGAGTCACTGTTACATAACTCACCTGTGTCCAGACCTGACGAGGCGATCAGCGAGCGCTGTAATCTCAGACTCCGTGTGTCTGTCAGCGTCTGGCAGGCCTGAGTGAACATGCTACACGGACTCATGCATGTCTGAGGAGAGCGCGATACACACCCTGAACCCCTGAAGAGCGTGTGGCCGCTATCATCTGATCTTTAATGCACGGCGTGTGCGTGTGAGGGTGTGTGTGATTGAGGGTTTGTGTGTTTTGGCCCTTGCGCCGCTGACTTTAAACCGTGCATTAACCTCTCGGACAGGACGACATCAGGGGTGTAAACCGTTACAGACTCGACATGTTCTTCTTCCAAACCATATGTTTGTGAAATATCTTTTGTTTAATTTATTTGTGGTTGATCGATGTGGGTTTTTCAATGACGTGTGTGTGTGTGTGTGTGTGTGTGTGTGTGTGTGGATGGATGGATGGATGGATGAATAAATGGACGGATGGATGGATGGATGGATGGATGGATGGATGGATGGATGGATGGATGGATGGATGGATGGACGGATGGATGGATGGATGAATAAATGGACGGATGGATGGATGGATGGATGGATGGATGGATGAATAGATGGATGGATGGATGGATGGATGGATGGATGGATGAATAAATGGACGGATGGATGAATAAATGGATGGATGGATGGATGGATGAATAAATGGACGGATGGATGGATGGATGGATGAATAAATGGACGGATGGATGAATAGATGGATGGATGGATGGATGGATGGATGGATGGATGGATGGATGAATAAATGGACGGATGGATGAATAAATGGACGGATGGACGGATGGATGAATAAATGGACGGATGGACGGATGGATGAATAAATGGACGGATGGATGGATGGATGGATGAATAGATGGATGGATGGATGGATGAATAAATGGACGGATGGATGAATAGATGGATGGATGGATGAATAAATGGATGGATGGATGGATGGATGGATGGATGGATGGATGAATAAATGGACGGATGGATGGATGGATGAATAAATGGACGGATGGATGAATAGATGGATGGATGGATGGATGGATGGATGGATGAATAGATGGATGGATGGATGAATAGATGGATGGATGGATGGATGAATAAATGGATGGATGGATGGATGAATAAATGGACGGATGGATGGATGGATGAATAGATGGATGGATGAATAAATGGATGGATGGATGAATAAATGGACGGACGGATGGATGGATGGATGGATGGATGGGTATACGGATACTTACTTGGATGGAGGGAGGGATGATGGATGGGTGTGTGTGTGTATCAGTATAATGTGTGTATATTTAAACATACACAGACTACCGGTCAAAAGTGTGGAATAATAAAGGATTTTATCAAAATGTTTTTTCAGAAGTCTCTTCTCACCGAGGCTGCGTTTATTTGATCAAAAATACAGTAAAATTGTGAAACATTATTACACTTTAAAATGTTGTCCATTTAAATATATTTCACTGTAACTTATTCCCATGATGGCAAAGCTGAGTTTCAGTCGGCAGATATCATATCATAAAACCATTTATTAATATTTCAGCAGTGATTGGTGTTTTTACGGATCATGTGATCGAGCCGTTGGTTTACTGGAACGCGTGTGAACTCATTCCCGTCTTCAGAGTTCTGCACTTCTCTTATTCATGTTCGGGACACAAGAGCTGTCAGTGTGTGTGTTCCGACCGGTGTGAATTATTAATGAGCGAGTGTAACGGAGCCGAGCCATCGCTGGATGCTTTACAGCCCAGCCCTGTTGGGCCGAAGAGCCTCAAGATGCATTTCAGCCCTTCATCTCTTCTCAACAAAGGACATCTGCATTAGTATGCATGCGAATAAGGCCAAATGTGTCTACTAAAGTTAACTCAGACACAGTTTAGGTTTCGTTTAGGTCTAGGTCTTGACCTCGAGTCTACACCTCACTTCATTTGTCCCGATAAAACGGCTTGATTTGGAAAGTGTTAGTGGATATCGCCAACATTTGACCAAACCTTGTGTTTTAACTTCAGATGTTTGGGTATGGAAGTAAAATAATGCCAAATGTTTCTGAAACAAAAAAGCCAGGTGAATTGCACTACTTGATAAAAATAAATAGGCTTTGCATTATCCATGCTTGCATTTTAATGCATTGCATTTTTATGGGCTGAAATTCAACATGGTTGGAAATTTAAGCTGTGAATATTTCAATTCAAAACATTTCAAACACATTTTCATTAGTAAAAATCCAATAATCCATATTCACCTTTCATATTTCACTTCCAAAATATTCAAACTGTTTAAAAATGCAATATGCAATTTGATTTTGCATGGACTTTGGAATGTGCTCCGATGTGTTAAACAGGACGAGCTTGCTAAGCAAACATGTCTGACTCTCCTGTATGAGTGCAGTGTGTTTAGTCAAAGTTCAACATCACTCACGACCCGCTTATGACATGACACTGTTTATTTTCATATAATTATTAATCCGCTCCATCTTTTAAATAGATTATCAGCTTTATAGAGTAGCCTTTACAAGCAAATATGACTATAGTTTATGCTGAAATATAAGCGTTGTATACAGTTAAGCCTGTGGTGACTTGTATTAGACGTCTATCATCAAATACTATTGTCAACATATTTTGGCACACACCACATATTTATCAGCCAGTTATTTTATTTATTTATTTTGTAATTTTTTATTGTATTTTATTTTTATTTATTCATTTATTGCTGCGTACTGTAATTGGTAGAACTTTGATTTTGTTGTTAAAGAGACTGCAAATTTAACGACTAAAAATTGTCATTTTAGAATAGATAATTGTATTTATTTTTCTTCCATATGTGCTCGTCTTGTAATGCAAGTCTGAGACTGATATACATCCATGTCCAGTCCAACAGTGTTCTGTGAAACTACCATAATAATAAAAATTGCAATAAAGCGCTCAGAATCTGAATCCGCCGTGAGATGTCTTTGCTTCGCCGGTTTGCTGTCAGTATTTTCAGTTGTTTTGGTGTCAGAGGGGAAGCTAAAGCGAGGACTGTTAAATTATGGTAAACTTGTTAGAAAAATCATAATTAAGTTGCTCCAGCATCATTAGCACATCCTCAGAAGTAGTTATGCATGCGTTTAAGAAGTAATTTACATAAGGTTCATGATTAATTTATAAACAGGACCTGCCAAAATGTAAATGACAGGGATGTGAAACTGTTTTTTTTTGTGTGTGTGTGTGTGTGTGTGTGTGTGTGTGTGTGTGTGTGTGTGTGTGTGTGTGTGTGTGTGTGTGTCAGAATGTGTTGTATTTGTAGTTTTGGGGAAAAACTGAACAATATTTTTTACTAGGGCTATTAGACTAGTAGTAGTAGTCATTCATTTAATGCCATTACGATATTCATTTAACTACTTCATTGTTTGTATATATACATACATATATACTGGGGAGTGGCATCGGATAATGGTTTGAGTTTTAGAGCTGAGAAAGAACATTATATATGTAACATTGCTAATTGTTCTAATTTGCAGAGAAATACTAAAGCATGAATGGATGGAGAGTTGCGACACTGACTCGTCATCTAATGGACGCAGCTATAGAGAGAAAAGCACGTTAGGTTGAACATAAAGTGAACGCGGCGCTTTTGATAATAACAAATGTTTTATTGTTTGTTTAATGTTAAAGTAATTATTTTAAGACCATTAAGATTTTGTTTGCATTGTAATATTATTTTTGTGCACATTTTCTCCTTAATTCTTGTTACTGTTATAAAAAAATAATAAAAAAACGACAATTTGGTCGTATTCGTCGCTCTAAATTAATGCTGATTTTAATTAAAACATTTAGAATTATACTCAATTGTTTCGCAAAACACAAAAATGTTTCGCTTTATTGTAATGAGAATGTTACTTGTGTGCTGAATGTCATAAAAATGTCACATTGCAAAAAAAAAATCATAATTATCCTAGAATTTTCTTTAGACCAAATATAATTTCTCATTTCCGTCTCTAGATTTTGGGGTGACACACGAGACGTTTCTTCATTAGAGTCACA
This sequence comes from Rutilus rutilus, assembly GCA_021464565.1. Taxonomy (NCBI): domain Eukaryota; kingdom Metazoa; phylum Chordata; class Actinopteri; order Cypriniformes; family Leuciscidae; genus Rutilus; species Rutilus rutilus. The sequence goes on along the minus strand of JAJAQA010000009.1, from coordinate 40,983,968 downwards.
CTTTAGGGCAGATGTGAACCTCATTTAACAAAATGTTTTTAATCTTCATTTACAATTCCAGAGATAATATCTGAGACTGGCGTCAGTCGTGCGTGAAGTGTGTCTCTTTCATGTTCTGTGACGCTTTAATTGGGCAGAATGGGGTGTAAAGCGGCGGGTCTTTGTCCTGGTTCCTGCAGGGTGTGTTTGAGGAGGTGGGATTCGTTTGACGCACCACATCCCCCTCTTTCATGAGCAGACAAACACACACACACACACACACACACCCCAGAGGTTTGACATTTAATGATCCAGACACGAGCAGCTGTTCATTAGTTGATCCCTTTAGTGTCCTGACTCCCACAAAATACTCCTCCTTTATTTCCCTCCGTGTGCCACCTGAACCTTTACAATTCAGAACGTCAAGAGCAGATCTCCCACTCCATTAAAAATCACCAGTTTAAAATGACAATACTTGTATTCATTTTTCTTTAATACTAAATAAACAACCTGCCAACTGTCTATGCAATAACATGTTTTGCAAATGACGGCAACAAACAAAACCATCTAATAAGATGAATATATATATATATATACTAAAATTGCAGTGTTGCTAAATGTTATAATATTGACGACAAAATCAGAACAGATAAATTCTAAATATTTATTTTATTGTTTTATTAATTTTATTATTTGATTTAAAAAAAATTAAGACTTAATTATTGAAAGCATTACAGCACAGTTTTATAACATCGAATAAATCTCTTCTGTCTTTAATCTTTAATGGGGAATGACGTCAGGAAACATTGTCCATCTCTTTGGCTGCATTTACATTACATGGATCAAGTGACCCAATTCTTCTTTTCTTTTCTTTTTTCACGGATATGACTCAGGAAAGCAGGAAAAAAGTACATGGATTCCGATATTCTCAGATCAGTTTCAGGCCTCGTTCATACGTGGAAACTAGAAAATTGCATTTGCGTCTGCCATGCAAGCGGACAGATCGGATATTCCCCGAGTCGTATGTCTTTGAAAAAGCGACGGTGGCGAATGACGTGAAATCAGGTGGACAACCGCGATCACATGACTCTTTCAGTGGTCCAGTGGAGGACAAAGGCTCAACCCAATGTTTTGCTGACCTTTTAAAGCTGGTGTGAAAAGCAAAATTTGTATTTATCATTGCAAATCACACCATTTTTAAATCCTTTTCAGCCTGAGCTTTTCCAGGTCAGCACATCTACCTTGGGTTGATTCGCCAAGTTTACACTGTAAATGCAGATATCGGATATGGGTCACTTGTAAAAGATGTAAGCTCTAAACCCTGATCATAATGAGCTGCACAAAACATTTCCCAAACTTGATGCAGTGCATGTTGTCCTTGTTTTGGAAGAGTGATTTTTGAGCTGTAAAACTGCTGAATTTTTAAATGCGATCGCGGTAACGGAGGATATTTTCACACGTTATCCTCTAAATAATTGACTTCGCTGGAGAGATTCTGTCTGCATACAAATGCTTGTGTTTAGGAAGTGTGTCTCTCGTCTCAGGCTTTTTGCTGTCTTGTTTTCGATGGCTCTCGTGATATTCCAGCGTTCCCTGTTAAACATTAAACCCCATGTTTCAGTCTGGGATTCCCCAGCAGACGTTCAGGTCAACGCTTCTCATGCACACACACTCTGGCTCAGCTTTTGATATTTTCCTTCGGAAAGTGCGATCAAAGAGTCTGATTACTGACCCCGTGACCTCTAAACTCTGACCCGTGTGTATTTATTATTCACAGGTGCGAAGAGAAGAGGAGATACACTGCGCTCGGCATCAGGAACACCTCAGGAAATGAGCGTCAACTTCTCTGGAGGTAAAAACCGGGACCTTTTATTATTAATAATGTGCAGCATATGTTATACACTCAAAAAAATTAGGATGCCAAATAAACCTAAAATTGAGGAAGTTTTTTCCATGTGCAGAAAATTTTTTTTTAATAAAAAGTCAATACTTTGTCTTTACATCTTTTCTATTCAGTTTGTTATGTACAAGATAAAAAAATGATGCAAAAAAAGCTGAGCTGAATACATCTCTGATGCTTTAGTGCAATTACTTGAACAATTCTATATTATTACTATATTATTTTACTATGTTGGTTTTAAAAAAGTTGTTTTTTGATTATTTTTTTAAGATGACAAATGACATGGATGATGTTAGTAAAATGTGTTTGCATCAATTTAACTGTGTTGGTCTGGAACGGTTTTCTGTGCACCCACTGACGACAAATCTGATTGCATAATGAAATCAAGTTGTCACGATATTCAAGATTTGCATTCGCTAATTCAATGAACTAAATTGAACAAGCAGCAAAAATCACTCTTTTTGAGTGTATATGCTGTCTAATGTTGCTCTACATGCTGCTTTTATCTTTGCACGGCATGCTGGGAATTTATGCATACCCAGCATGCTTTGCTGTAACACAGGCTGAGGTCGAAGTTTCTGTTGTTCTGTTACTTCTGTGTTGTGATCAAGCTGAGTATTTCAGTTTAGAGAGCACTTGCATTATCGTGGACCGGAGTGATATTTAGTTTTACCTACCAAACTCTTTTACAATATATAACAAGAGCGATAACAAGTCTTATTGTATTTTTTTTTTTGAGCTTTTACAACACTCGCAGCGCAGGTTACAGTTCATATCCGGACCAGAATGAGCGTGTTTCAAGTTGTTATTATGGACATGTTTCATCCACGCTAACGTCTGAAGAGTTTTGCTATTTTACATTTGTACTATAAAATAAAATGATAGTTCTGTCATATCAAATTCATGATTAAGATTACAGTAATGCCAATGGTTTTGTAATCTCAGATACTTGTGGGTCTTGAGATTGAACTTGTTTAGGTGAGTCCTGGAATGGAAAAGTTTGGTGACGCCTGTGCTAAAGTAAATTACATAAATGGATGAATGCTGTTGCATTAATGAAATGTTGCTCTGAAATCAATTTTAGTGTGTCGGTCTGGCTCTGGATGTCTTGACAAGGTGTTCTGCTGACCTTTCGTAGGACAGCCAGTGATTACAGGACAATCTGCATGATGCTTGCAGCGACAGGCGTAACTGTACACCGAAGCTCGTGGCTCTTCTGGATTGCAGAGGAAAACAAGACGTTTGTATGCAATGCGACTGCAAATACTGTCCACTCTTGATAGTCTATTTATAAACGCATTCTTTCTCGTTAACCAGAACTATTGTTACAATCATGACCGAATGCAAAATCAGCGTTCAGTCTTCGTCCCTCAGCTAAAATGAAATACTAAAAGCGCCCAAATAAATGTCTTAATGAATTATTCATTGAATCATTTAGTCAAAGGATTCGTTCAAAACGGCTGATTCATCCAGAAGTGAGTCGATTGATTCATTAGAACGATTCATTCAAAAACGGCGATTTATTCAGTAACGAAACAAACCGTGTTGCTCAGAGACGCGCAATGACTGTTTCCATTGGCAAAATAGAGGAAAAACTAGGGAAGCTTGTTTCTGTCATGGAATAAAACAATTTAAAAGATAATTGCGAGTCAGAATTGCGTGACTCTAAAAATATTTATTTTTTTAATTCTCAAAATTGCGAGTTTATATCTCGCAATTATTACTATAACTTGTAATTGTGAGTTTATATCAAGCAATTTTGAGAGAGAAAAAGACAGAATTGCGAGAGAGTCACCATTTTGCTTTTTATTCTGTGGTGGAAACAAGCTTCCATAAGAAACACACAATATTGTGTAATAGCCTATTAACTTATTGTGGTCACACTTTATTTTACAGTGTCCTTGTTACATATGTTACATGTACTTACCATAGTATTAACAGTTAGGCCTAATTATGCATAATTACATGCAACTAACCCTCAACCAAACCCTAATCCTACCCTAACCCTATAGTAAAGTACATGTAGTTGCTTAATATTACTCAGTACTTCAATATATAATTACACTGTAACAGTGACACCTTAAAATAAAGTCGAACCCTTATTGTTTATTTGAATTGTTGTATAAAATCAACATCACATTTGCAAACGTGCTGATATTCGGGAATACAGCACTTTCGCTTGTGTGATATTGCATATAAATATTAAAAACAAGACATTTTTTGCACCATATCTTGGTTTTTGGAAGCATTATTATTAATTTCGGTGGCATTTTTGTGCCAAGCCCCCGTTAACTTGCACCGCTGGTGTGTGTGGGCTGCGTGATGCGCTCTGTTTCGAGCACAAGCGGAGGCTCCTTCTGTTGCGAGGTGAAGCGGGTGAAACATAGCAAAGGCTGCTACTGCTTCTGAGTTGTAAACAGCGTTTTATTATAGCGAGATTGAGACAGAATAATTCCCCTTCACGTTTGTCTCCCAGCAGTGTTCTGGAGGACGTGTTGGGAAAGGGCTGAGCTCTCCTCGTGTGCCGTCATGACATTCACTGAGCCGACATGAATTACCATCTGTGGAATTAGGCCAAATATGCGCTTTATACAACTTCAGTGAGAGCGTTTGTCTGCTGGTTCCTTAAAGTGCTGGTATAATGCCCTTTCACAAGATGTGAAATAAGTCTCTGATGTCCCCAGAGTGTGTGTGTGAAGTTTTAGATCAAAATACCCCACAGATATTTTTATATAGCATGTTAAAATTGTCACTTTTTGAGGGTGAGCAAAAACGCACCGTTTTGTGTCTGTTCCTTTAAATGCAAATGAGCTGCTGCTCCCGGCACAGGGGGCGGAGCTTCAACAGCTTGCACTGAAAATTTCAAAAACTTTTAGCCTTTTATGTTCAAACCGGAGTCAGACAATGATGGAGAGACTCTAGAAGAAGTGACAACATGTAGAAGCAACAGGACATTTCTGAATGATTAGTTGATGAGTTTATGTAGCTGATGTGTAGTTATCTTCTAGTCATTGATTAGCATATTCTGTCTTTATAATCTATAAATCATGTTCAGGGGGCGGGGTTTATGTAAATTCTAGGGTTGGTGATGTCACTAACCCGGGAGGAATGTGGTGTAGTCTCTACCAGCCGTTTGTTGTAGTCCTTAAAAATGAATTTCTTTAAAAGCAAATATCTCCCTTTGCTCTGAACTTTGAGCGTTGTAACTTTGCAGATGTTGTTTATGCTCAAACAGCAACATTACACACTAACTAAAGTTAGAACAGTGAAATCATAATCAACCACCCCTTTAAAAGCAGAATCGGGGTGATGCTGATGTCAGTTTGGAGAGTTATTTGTCTGGATTGTGTTTGAGAGAGTCTTAATGTGTGTTTATAGGCAGGGGGTTTGGTTTAAAATAGCAGCAAATGCACAAATCCACATCAGAACTCATTTAGTCACATGCTGAATACGTACAGAGGTGAACGAGAACACACACACACACACACACACACACTCTCCAGCCAAACATATGTTCACACATACACACTTGGGTTCCAAAATTAACACTCGCCAAGTGCCAAATGTGAGGAAAAATTGGCTTCAGCGGAATAATGCCAGCTATTCACCAGCTGTCCGGTCATCTTTGTATGATATTTACATTTACATTTTTTCATTTAGCAGATGCTTTGATCCATAGCATTACATTGCATGGATTAAATTGAGTTATACTGATTGTCTGAGCATCACTGATGACTGATGATTCTGCTAAAGACACTTTGACCTCAGTGAAAAATATATGTAGCCTGTTTACATTCACCACAATGAATATGAAACAAAATATTGTTTTCACGGTTTAGTTTTTGCAACTGACCTGTGCCTGTTTACAAAGAATTAAATCTGTGCTTTTAAATCTAAATCATTTTTTATAAAAATAAAATATGATGTTGGAACTGGACTTAAAGGAGGCGATTGTTGCTTTTTTCCTATTATATGGCCAATAGTTTCATCAGCAGCTGTTATTAGCCTTCTACAGTATATTAAAGCTTTAATTGAATAAACCTTCCAAGTTTATGCTTATAATAGTGAATAAATATTTATATTATTGTTGTTATTATTATTATTATTATTATTATTATTATAAATAAAACGTTAAAAACACAATATATATATATATATATATATATACATACATACAAATAAATAAATAAATAAATAAATAAATATATATATATATATATATATATATATATATATTTATATTTATATTTGTTTTTAACGTTTTATTATGTGTTTTTTACTGATGCTTTTTCATTTTTGCTTTCACTTTTCACTATTGAAATGGGAAGTTGAGCCTGGACTTAATGAAGAGTTGGCAGCTTTTTGGATTGTATGACTAGGTTATGTTAATGTAGACAGAGGGACATTTTTCCCCTAGAGAGCATTTCATTGGATAAAAATGTAAATGTGCCTCTGAGTGCAAGCTGATGTCATCAGTGTTCTTGTTCTGTTTTCATAGAAGAAGAAAAAGACTGTGTGCATCAGCTAATTTTCACAAATATACTAGCATAACTATAATGAGCTCAAAGAGAACCGATATGGACTAAAAGTCCTATTTACTAAAACAATGCACGATGTGACCTCTTTAATTTAGGATGGTGCGCCACATGCATTAGTCTCCCGTGTTTTGAAATCATTCCCTCGTCTGTTCCGCTTCCGCATTCTGCCCGTGTGTGTGTGTGTGTGAGAGAGAGATGAGGCTCTCTGCATCGTGCCTGCGTCATCCGGCCCCTTCATTCATGAAAAGTGTGACGTGAGCAGTCGCCCACTCAGACGATCTCTCTCTCTCTCTCTCTCTCTCTCTCTCTCTCTCTCTCTCTCTCTCTCTCTCTCTCTCTCTCTCTCTCTCTCTCTCTCTCTCTCTCTCTCGGCGGGCTGGTTTCAGCTGTTTCTCTGCTGAAGGAGGATCATGTATGGCAGCTCCGTCAGCTGTGAGTAATCCACTGCAGCTCTGCGTTTGCATGCTTGTGTTACGCTTCAGTGTTTTCTTTTCCTCCGTCCTGTGTGTGTATGTATTTGTTGTGCCTGTTTGTGTCGTCTTTATGTATACATGCTTTCCGATGGCTGTTTAGAGTTGAAGATGAGTAACTTGAGTGAGTGTGTGTCGGTGTGCGTATGATCTATATTTATCTCGTGTTTGATGCGGCGATTCTTCTCCCGCCGCCCTCTGTTGAAGGACAGACGGAGCAGCCAACAGGGATACACGCTACACACACACACACACACACACACTCACACGCACGTATGCATATGTAACTTAGTGACTTCTCTCAAGGGAATCGCATGTCATACATTTTAAAAATGCGTCTCTTTCCGCTTCTTTTGTGTTGCCTTTTGTCCAGATTGAGATCTTTAATTACACTGAGTAATTTTAGATCACAGTATGTGTGTGTTTATCACAATATAGTCATTTTTTGCTTGAAATTTCAACTAAAATGGATTTACATATGAATCGCATGATAATACCTGTTTAAATCCTTATTAATGAAATGTTCTCTTTATTTGGAGCTTGATGGATGCGAGCCAAAAGATAAATGATGAAACTGATTGTTCCGACTAGATTCTGAGCCTCGTTTGAAACTGTTGTAAAATAGTCAATATTCACACACCTTCTGCATTAATGCTTTAAGTCACTGTAGTGCCGTAAACAACTATAGTTCGCTTTATAATTGAACTTCTTCCTCATTTTGACTGTCATGATACCAAAGTTTCTGTAGTCGATACCAATACCAGTAACATTTAATGGTTCATTTAAATTGAATTAATTTGTAATGCTAATAATAGCTCTAAGTAACCAATTTTGTATTATATTATATTATATTATATTATATTATATTATATTATTGCAGGGCCTAAATTTTAACACTCGTCAACCACCAAATGCAAGTAAAAATCGGTGTTGGCGAGTGTTTATTTTTATGAATTTTAACAATGCAATTATGAGAACGTGAACAAATGTGAACGACTCTCTGGACAGTTGACGTGCGCTGCATCGCTACGAAAGTTTAATCATTGCCAATTTAAATATTCATGCCAAGAAGCCGCGAAAGGGAACTCAATTTGTTACTCACACGCTGTGTGTTGTATGTGCAGACATCCAAAGATGCGCAGAGAAACCCACGTCTCAGATAGTGTGCGCGCACGAATACTGAATTGAGTTCTTTTTCACGTCGTCTTGCGCTTAAATGACAGATTCACACAAAAATATGTAAAAAAAAAAAGGCCCGTCTTGGCGAGTATCCTAGTAAACATACTGTAGTCTTTTGTGGCTTAAGTGAGCCTGTGAAAATCACAATTCCTGTGATTAGCATTAGATCCGTTATGTCTTAATGGCTACGTTTACACTTGTGCGTTTTCGTTTAAAATGAAAACGATCCTAGTCCATACTGACATTTCCACTGCATTTCAGAAAAGATCTCGGTCCACACTACACAACCGAAAACAGGTCACATGACCATTCATGCACGCTGGGCATGCGCGTACAGGTGTGAGCAGTTGCTGATTGCTCTAGTAGAGTTTAATAAAAAGGACAACAAACTCAGCAAAGCTTGCAGTTCCTTCTCCATGTGTTTGTTCACACTGTCCTCAAGGCTGCTCTGTTATTGTCGTGTTCTGGTTGGGTAACGGTCATGTGATAGGGGCTTGTCGAATCATGGAAGGGTATGTAATGATCCAGAAGACCCAATCAGGGGAAACGCACTTGTGTAAACGTTGCCTTAAAGTGACAGCAGCCTAATATTCCTGATGCTGTCTCTGTTTTTAATGTTAATCAAACAAAGGACAAATAAAAAGTCACTCCCTGCTCTTGGCTGAATTCCTTTTGTAACTTTAATAAGGATTATTCCATGTTTAATTTATTCAGTGAAGACTATCCAGTGTTATTTTACATTTGATTACTTTATTCAATGTCAATTAGTATTGTATATAAATATTTAATATTTAGTATATTTAAGCAAATATTTCTTAAATATATTTAATATTTAGTATATTTAAGCATATATTTCTTAAATATATACATGCATGTGTGTGTATATAAAATAATTATGCACAGTACACACACATATGTTATGTGAACACAAACTTTTATTTTGGATGCGATTAATGGTTTCACAGCCTAGTCCTCTATTTGTCTTTTTGTTTGTGATGTTTCTGTTATATTGTGAAATCATGTCTGTAACCCAGATGCAATGGAGGAGAGCAGCTCAGTTTGTTTCTAAGCGTGTTTATATAACCTCACGCTGGTCGCCAGAGGTTTAGAGAGAGAGAGAGAGAAACTGCTCATATAGACTAATAGAAGAGCTTCTTCAGCCGGTTGTAAAGATGGAGTATAACGCAAGACTGCTGCTGGTTTTGCTGTGTGTGTGTGTGTGTGTGTTCAGTCCGCAGCAGCTAATGGAAGTGCCAATGTAAAGTATTGATTATGTGTCAGAGCTTTAAAAGCGTGGGGGGGGGGGGATGAGAGAAAAGAGCTGGAAGTGCCAGTAATCTTGAGTCGTGTCGTGACTGTCGTTATGAGGGTCAGTCTCCTGTAATGTGCGTCATCATCTTCATGGCTTTAGTTCCTGCTGTGGAGCATCAGCTGGTGGAGTCGCTCTTCTCCTGTCCTCTGTTGTCGCTCTGGGATCTGTGTCGTCAGAACTGAGCTGAAGCGTTTTTCTTGCTCCTCTTTTCAATCTTGGAATTCCTTGCTTCTTTCTGTGTCCGTAAAGTGTTTTAATCGAGTCAACATAAATCCCATTTATGTTCTCCCTAGGGGAATTGATTTGAACGATAACTTATAAACCATTAAAGACAGACCTTCTGTGAGCTATACGGTTGTTAATCGATGGTATATGCTTTTGATGCAGCCATCAATCTGTGTTATTTGAACACATATATTTTCTTTTTTTTTTTATAATAAAATTTAACAGTGGACTTCCTGGTGGAAAAACTACATTACCCATAATTCTGCAGAGAAATCTCTACTAATCAGAGAATCGTGGCAAAAGTACCTTTGAATTACGAAATGCTCAATGCTCAATGCATCCGTCCATTCATGCATGCGTCCGTCCATGCGTCCGTCCATGCGTCCATCCATGCGTCCATCCGTCCGTCCATACATGCGTCCATCCGTCCGTCCATACATGCACCATACATGCGTCCGTCCATACATGCATCCATCCATCCGTCCGTCCATACATGCATCCATCCGTCCGTCCATACATGCACCATACATGCGTCCGTCCATCCATCCGTCCGTCCATCCGTCCGTCCATACATGCGTCCATCCATGCGTCCATACATGCATCCATCCATCCGTCCGTCCATACATGCACCATACATGCGTCAGTCCATACATGCATCCATCCATCCGTCCGTCCATACATGCATCCATCCGTCCGTCCATACATGCACCATACATGCGTCCGTCCATCCATCCGTCCGTCCGTCCATCCATGCGTCCATGCGTCCATCCATGCGTCCATACATGCATCCGTCCGTCCGTCCATACATGCATCCGTCCGTCCGTCCGTCCGTCCATATATGCGTCCGTCCGTCCGTCCATACATGCATCCGTCCGTCCGTCCATATATGCGTCCGTCCGTCCGTCCATACATGCATCCATCCATCCGTCCGTCCATACATGCATCCATCCGTCCGTCCATACATGCACCATACATGCGTCCGTCTATCCGTCCATCCGTCCGTCCATACATGCGTCCATGCGTCCGTCCGTCCGTCCATACATGCATCCATCCGTCCGTCCATACATGCATCCGTCCGTCCGTCCGTCCGTCCGTCCATACATGCGTCCGTCCGTCCGTCCATACATGCATCCATCCATCCATCCGTCCGTCCATACATGCATCCATCCATCCATCCGTCCGTCCATACATGCATCCATCCATCCGTCCGTCCATACATGCATCCATCCGTCCGTCCATACATGCATCCATCCGTCCGTCCATACATGCATCCGTCCGTCCGTCCGTCCGTCCATACATGCGTCCGTCCGTCCGTCCATACATGCATCCATCCATCCATCCGTCCGTCCATACATGCATCCATCCATCCATCCGTCCGTCCATACATCCATCCATCCATCCGTCCGTCCATACATGCATCCATCCATCCATCCGTCCGTCCATACATGCATCCATCCATCCGTCCGTCCATACATGCATCCATCCATCCGTCCGTCCATACATGCATCCATCCATCCGTCCGTCCATACATGCATACATAGAGAGTGAAGTATGTTTGTAGTGGATGGTTTTCAATAAGTACACAGTCTTGTGCCTTTGTCTTTATGTATATAACTCTTTTTTGCTTCAAATCAAAGTTTGTAGTTGTAATTGTGATTCTCCTCGTATAGCTGATTGGTTTGGCTCATGGCTTCTAACTTTTTAATGAAGACTTAAAAAAAAAAAAAGAACACTTGGGATGTCAGCCTCAGCGTCTCTTTATCAAACACGTTTGGAGTGGGTCCACGTGATGCCGGTTCCCCGGGGCTCTGAGTCTCCTGAGATCATGGGCCCTGCGGCGCTGTGACGTCGGACTGATGCACAGCATCACTGTGTGTGTGTGTGTGTGTGTGTGTGTGTGTGTGTATTCCTCCCGTCTCCGCAGTCTTTTTTTAGCCGGCTGCTGCATCAGTGTTATTATGACTCACCTCATACTCCCACAAACCACCAGCCGTATTTGCAGGATTTACACTCGCTGTTCTTAACAATCGCTCCCCCTGCGAAATGAATGAGTTTGTGTGAGTGTGTGTAGGAGGAGAGAGGTGGTGATTTGCCCACGGGTTTTCTGTTAAGAACTAAACTTCATCCAGTATGACTATCCTGTGCATGATCATGATCACACTTACACGTCTGTGAGAGAGTTCTTTTGAGTGAATCAAAAACATACCGAGTGAACAGTGTGGTCTGATTCAAGAAAACGTGATTCTTATGAGCCGGTTCTTTTAATTAATCATTCAAAAAGATCTGATTTGAAACCGTTAGATTAATCTTTACACTGAGTCAGTTACAGACAGACGCTACCGAATCAACACCTGAATCACTTGCTGAAGTACAAGTTAACTTATTTGCAATGACGCCTGTCTTTAAAGGGATACTTCAGCATTTAGCATTAAGCTTTGTATCAGTATAGAAAACCTGTAGTATTTTGGAATGACCGTGTTTCCCTCCCTCATGTCTCCCTGAGACGAGAGATTTATGTATCCTCAGATGACGCAAAAATCGTCATTTGTAGGAGGGGCTGTCCCGCATGTCTTCAACCCGCCTATAGAGGGTGGGATCTCACTCACAGAATGTACACAATAGTGTCAGCCATCTTTCTTTGGAAGCTAAGCTAACAGGCTCTTGCTCTGTGGAGAAAGCTGAGTAGTAGGGGTTACCATCCTCTTTTTCCCGGACATGTCCGGCCGTCGAGATCGTCCAAAATGTCCGGGATTCGTCTTTTGCTTTCTGCAGTCGCCATTCATTGTTTACATGCACACCTTTTGTTTCAATCTAACTGAATTCATTCCGATTGGTGAATCTGAATGTAGTGTTTACATGAACGCTAAACAAGTGATCGGTTGATGTGCGTTTTAACATTCCAAGAAAATTCCCGCTCCTCCATGAGAGATGTGAGACCGGTGCGTCTCACAGGTGTCGCTCATCAGTAATCACGCCACCGGCCTCGTGCCGTTCTCCCGCGGCCCTCAGTTTCGTCCTGCTTGCCACAGTAAACATGATGAATGGCGACTCTAGAACGCAAAAGCCGAATCCCGGACATTTTGGGCGATCTCGAAATCCCGGACAGACTCGTCACGGAGACTCACGATAAAACGGCGTATTTTCAGTTTTGAGTCAACTAGTAGCTGAGCTGCCCTCTGTAACCGGTAGGCGTGGCTTGGGAGTGGCCTCGTAGGGCAGCGAAGCAAGTGCATTCTGGGAGTTGTTGTCTGTCATCCACATGAGCCAAAAAATACACTTTCTGGCTTTTCTCAGTCTAGAAGGCTCCAAATTCAAAAATAATTTCACATTTCTATTACATAAATGACCCAATTTAAATACACATTCATCTTTCCAGAGGTGAAGTATCCCTTTAAATGAAGCAAGCTTTGTGTACTTACGTTTCGTGAATGTTAAACTGTTGATAATAACTGTTCATATGATAGTGTAGGGAAAAATATGTATATGCTATATAACTTTTTTCATAATAATAAAAATATTAAAAATAACAATCTGTAGTTAGTACACACATGCAAACATAGGCTATATAAAATGTCTTAGTTTATTCAAATTGTAAATATAAATATATAAATATATATAAAAAAAGATTTATTTATAAGTACTATTTACTTATATATATATATATATATATATATATATATATATATATATATATATATAAAAAAATAGTACTATAATATTTAAATATACAATAATAACAGAAATTTGTTGGTGTGTGTTTTATATTGCATAGTTGTCAAAATCTAAACAATTTTTCCTCTACTATACTGCTAAAAGACTACTACATTATGTATGTTATGGTGATCTAAAATGACTGGCACCATGAGAGAAGCGTTTGTTCCCAGCATCCTCCCCTGCTCACGCTGAAGCTCCTCGACGTCAGACTGCAGCGCACTAAAGCACATGTATTTAGGCCATTCATGTCCCTGTGTACTCTTATGATTTCAGCTCTGAGTAAACCGCAGCATTAGGATCCCAGAGGAGGAATAACTGCAGGCTCTGATCCCAACCCAGAGTAAACCCAAAGCAGGATCAGCACAGCTCAGGACACGCATGCAGGGACAGGTAACGTGTGTGTGTGTGTGTGTGTAATAGATGTCAGTGATTTCCATTTGAAGGATCAGAATACTGTTGGATCATCATATTTTGATGAACATTGACGTTTGCATTGACAGACGTTAGGAATATATTGCAGTATTTGATATAAACAACATCGTAATGATTTTATTTTATCATTGTTTCCTGAAAGCTGTGCCTTTGTACTATGAATGAATGAAGCGTTTAAACAGCACTTTTTCTGTTATCTTTTTTGTTATTATTGTGACTGGTTTAATAGCATCTCTGATTTAATAGTATGTTACCAAAGCAGCTTTTCCTATCAGCCTGTGCGCCAGCCCACAAATCAGGAGACTGTCGATGTCTTTGTCTTTGTATTATGAGGGACTTTCCATGTTGGCAATGTTTGGAATAGCACACCACACTAAAGTTGTGAATTTAATTAGTTTTGCATAATTGGAATATGGCATAAAACATTTGCAAATAAAGCAGCGATTCCATCCCATGTGCTCAAGAGAACAAAATCATCACTTTCCTGGGAAATTTACACAAAATATCTGTAATACAAATGGAAGTTGCTGCATTCGGACTCTAATGAAACCTTATTGTGAAGTGTTAACAACAGATGTATTAAATAATATTTAGCGTTAATAAAATTATAGTTCATATATACTGTAAATATTCAGAAATTGAAATCTAAAAGCAAATTAAGTGACACCACTCTGAATTAACAAAGTCATGTGACTGTAATGAAGTCATGTGATCAGCGTAACAAAGTAACGTGACAGCATTGTGGCATGCTATGGTTTGAAATGTGTTCTGCTGCGTTGTACTTTCTTTTCATATCTAATAATAATAATAATAATAATATGCAGTATTCAGTAAATATTTTGCAGAATGCTTGTTTTCTTTTCCAAACTGAGCCTGGAAAGATCCTCGCTTTTTAGACCTCTGAAGAAAGCCATGAGATGTAATGAGTAATGAGTCAATCCCGACCATTTTCATCCCAGGACAAACATTACTGACAGTAACTCTGGATGACAGATTTCAGCTGGACTGAATCTCTGGCAGGAACACTGCAAAAAAAAAGCATTTTTATTAATATTTTTGTGTTGTTTTATAGTAAAAAAAATATATATATAATTCCTTAAGACGCATTTATACTTCAGGCAACATTGCATAAAATTATTTTCATATAATTTTCTAATTAGTTTTTTGTTAATTAGTTTTTAGTTTTGTTATTAGTAGCAATTTGTTATTTTTTTAAAGCAAAAATCTAATAACATGTAGTGGTTTATTATTAAATCAAGAAATATTTGCATTAATACCATTATAATGTTCATATACTGTAATTAATCAGAAATTGAAAACTACAAGCAAAGTGAATCCATGCATTTTCAAATTGACTGTATTTTTGTATTATATTACAGTACGAGACATTTATGTGACATCCCTACATCAGCGTAATCCATTTCAAGGGAGGTTTTTGCCATTTAAAATGCTTGATAATTGGCTAAAAGCCTCAACAACTGGATTACACTCATCAGTGTTGAAACGGTGATCTTTGTCCTGTGGGATGTTGGTGCTCAGGTGCCGCTCTCCGCCTGTTTGCTGAATTCTGGCGTTTGCATTGTTCGCTGTGATTGATTGGCCTCTCACATCTGTCAGTCATGAGCTCTCAGCGTGTGATTGGACGAGGCTCAGGCTCTTTGTTGTAGGAGCAGCTGTTCTCTGAGTGGAGGCCCCTCGCGACCCCCGACACACACCGTCATAGTGGAGAGTGTGTTTGGTCTTAGTGTTGGTGGGGGTCATTTAAAAATCATGGTTTCACCTTCACGTTGACATTACCTGTTACAGCTCATTGGTCCATTGTGTTTAGAGCAGAGGTGTTCAAAATTAATAAAAAGAAATAAGTTAAAATGCAGTTTCATTCTGCGTTCTAAACACTAGTCATCATGACATCATCACAAATTATTTGAAAGCAGGGTGTCCGCGGATCCTTAAAGTCTTAAATTAGATTTTTAACATTTAAGGCCATAAAAAGTCAGATTTTTACTTATGAAAGGTCTTACATTTTCAATGGCAATTTGACTTAGACATATCTAAATGTTTTCCAACTTAGAACTATCTAATTAGCTTGTTTTCCCTTTATTTCGCTGACGATAATTTCAAAATGAAGCCACAGCAGAGTCTCAGTGCAACAGACAGCGATGATTTTCTGAATAGAATCCGCGTTTTGAACGAATCAATTTAATGATTCAATGAACAACCACTTGCTTCTTTCCCGAATGAATCAGTCGTTTGATCAAATCGGTTGAATGAATGACTCCCTCAACTCACTTATTAAGACAGCGACTTGCCGCCACCTACTGGCAGCTTTAGTTTCACATTTAAAGGGTTTGTTCACCCAAAAATGATTATTATTATTACTCCGCAGTGACGCTGCTGACGTAAGACGCTGCTGACATGCACACTTACACACCATTTAAAAAAAATAGCAATACCAAAATACAAACAATGTAGAATAGCTTGAATACAGCGTGCGTCTCCCTCAGACTGTACACGAAGCTCGGGCGCACCAGATAACACGTCAGCAGCGTCTTACGTCAGCGTCAAACTAAAATGTCCAAATTATGATTTCATAAAAAAAATTGAATCATATTTCTTGACAGGTTTGTGAGATTCAGCCTCACACACACATCTGTGAACTCATAATTCCTGTCGTGTGTGTGTGTGTGTTTTGTTTATGAATCTCTGCACACTACATTGTTTTTTGTGGAGGATGTTGTTTTAGGCCTGTTGATGGATATGATCTTTACATAAGAGTTCACAGTGGTGCAGTGCAAGGGAATATCAGCGTGCTTGTGCGTGTGTGTGCGTGCGTGTGTGCGTGTGTGCGTGTGTGTACGTGTGTGTGTTTTGTTTATGAATCTCTGCACACTACATTGTTTTTTGTGGAGGATGTTGTTTTAGGCCTGTTGATGGATATGATCTTTACATAAGAGTTCACAGTGGTGCAGTGCAAGGGAATATCAGCGTGCTTGTGCCCCCTAAGCCTGTGTGTGTGTGTGTGTGTGTGTGTGTGTGTGTGTGTGTGTGTGTGTGTGTGTGTGTGTGTGTGTGTGTGTGTGTGTGTGTGTGTGTGTGTGTGTGTGTGTGTGTGTGTGTGTGTGTGTGTGTGTGTGTGTGTGTGTGTGTGTGTGTGTGTGTCGTCCAGGCTGTGGCACAGAGCAGATTGTGCATCCTCTTGTATCAGTGGGATTATTTGCTTGTGTCAGATGTGGGGGATCTGGGTGTGTGTCTGTTGACCATCGACAGGAACCTGATCCTCCAGCCCCACCAGCTGTCCCATCCCCAGCGCGCATCTCTCGTGTGTGTGTGTGTGACCCAATAATTTCTTTTCGTCCTGCTGAGGAACATTATTTCTTTCGGCAGTAGTGATGGGGATTATAAGGAATACAAGTTTTCTTTTCTTTTATTAAATTTGTATCATGGAATATTGTAAATTTGTAATGGAATTCAACATTATTATTATTATTATTATTATTATTATTATTATTATTATTATTATCATATTGTTATTTTTGTAATGTAATATTAATACATTATGTATGGAATTTAACAGATTATTATATACTGTTATTATATACTATTTTTAATAATAATAATAATTATATTATTATTATTACTTTTTTATATAAAAATATTAAATAATATTTTTTATACATTTATAATTATTATTTTTGGTTACATGGACTTTAACACATTATTAATAGTTGTAAACGTAGTATGGTTTTTATTTAATATTAACATTAATAATAACATGGAATTTAACTATTATTATTATTATTATTGTTTTTAATTTAATATTTTAACATTATGTTCTTATAATTAATAAAAGTATACAGTACTAAACAAAAATATTTATTTTTATTATATTATATACTGTGTACTATATATAGAGAGAGAGAGAGAGAGAGAGAGAGAGAGACATTAAATAGTAAAAAGTATATATATATAATTATTTAATGTCTCTGTAAGGTCTTATTGCTTGGAATCTTTTTAGCAAAATGCAGTAACCTCTCAGCGTCGACTTCAAATGTTAATTTTATGTTTTGTTTGTTAATTTATTTTTAAACTAAACAGAACTGTAATTACAAGAACTATTAAGAATGTTTATTTAAAGACACACAGTTTTCTGGTCTGTGATGACTTCCAACTGAAGCAGGAAGATGAAGTGGGACATTTTTAATATATAAAATAAATGTACACTTTAGTTGTCAAGGTCTGCTGCAGCTAATCAGAGTAATTGGGGGGAGGAGCATACTCATTATAGAGAGCATGTGATTGGACAAAAATGTGAGTGTGTGATGAATCCGTGTTTCTGGAACAAACCTGTTCCCGGTTCAGCAGTGATGACGGCCGATGTGCAGAACGGACCCGTGTGTGTCGAGACAGTCGACGGATTAGTGGATTAAAGGTCTTGTTAAATCTCTCTCGTTCTCTGTCTTCCTGTACGTCTCTCCCTTTGTCCTGTCAGAAATCTCAGTGTGTTGCTTGTCTAATACTCGGAAGTCCAGAAAGAAACATACTTTATACTGTTATTTGTGTGAATATCAAGCTCTTTAATAACAGCAGCTGGGTTAGTTATCTAGTAGGACAGGAACTGCATTGATAAGACCCAGATATTATTTATATCAGCACGTCCACCCAAAGCCATGAATAACTCCCAGCACTTCAGACTGACGCTGACCGGGCCGGGCCGCACCGGAGATATAGAAGCAGAACTAAACTGTTGTCATGACCAGCGTGTCTCTCCACGTGTCCATGCATTTTGGCAGGACTGTTGTTTCTTTCCCCTCCAGACTGTAACTCTGAGCCGGAGTGGAATTACACACACACACACACACACACACACACACACACACACACACACACACACACACACACACACACACACACACACACACACACACACACACACACACACACACACACACACACACACACACACACGCTCACAGGTTTGAGGGTTACCTGAGCAAACGCTCTCTGGTTTCCTGCTGCACTCTCGGCACACGTGATGCATTATTGATGCTCTTCTGCTGCAGCGGATCATCTTACGCTCATAAATACACCAAATACCCAGCAGATATAGTAGAGTGCACGCTATCAGCCATTTTATTTATTTATTTGTAGTTTAAGGTTTTATTTATTCATTAATTGTATTATTAATTAGAATAAAGATCTGTTTTACTTTTATTGATTTGATTTGTTTGTTTTTGTTGTTTATTTATTTATTGCATTAGTATTAATTATCATTTTGTTTTTATTTGTTTGTTTGTTTTTAATTTTGCTATTTAATTATCATATTTATTTGTTTTTGATTTAATTTCTTAGTTTTTGTCATTTATTTATTGCATTAGTATTAATCATCTTTTTGTTTTTATTTGTTTGTTTGTTTGTTTTTAATTTTGGTATTATTTATTAATTATCATATTTATTTGTTTTTGATTTAATTTCTTAGTTTTTGTCATTTATTTATTGCATTAGTATTAATCATCTTTTTGTTTTTATTTGTTTGTTTGTTTGTTTTTAATTTTGGTATTATTTATTAATTATCATATTTATTTGTTTTTGATTTAATTTCTTAGTTTTTGTCATTTATTTATTGCATTAGTATTAATCATCTTTTTGTTTTTATTTGTGTTTGTTTTTAATTTTGCTATTATTTAATTATCATATTTATTTGTTTTTGATTTAATTTCTTTGTTTGTTTTTGTTATTTGTTTGTTGTAGTATTAATTATATTATATTAATAATAATAATATTATTATTATTTATTTTTTGTATTTGTTTATTCATCTGTTATTTTCCATTTATTTTTGTTTATTTGTTGTGTTGTTGTTGTTGTTGTATTTTTTTCTAGTCATTTATTGTGTTTATTTATTTATTTATATGTATTAATCTTACATACTGTACACTATAGTGGAATGATGCTTAAATTCACTTACAAACTATTTTTATTTTATAAACAATTTTACCAAGTATTGTGGATTTTTAATATCAGCCATTTATCTTGTCATCCTCAAGATTGATATTCTGGCTAAACAGTGTTACTGTGAACATCTAGACCTGCTGTAGGGTTGGGATGTGCTGATAGTAATTGTGTGAGCTGCTTTAAGGTGAAAGTGTTTCTCCTGTTTCTCATTAATCTGCTTTATCTGATCCAGAGCTTTCATTCTAATCAGAATTGTAAAAGCGCGGCACGGGTCCTGATCCGATTGCAGCGTCCGGTTGCCGTTCCTCTCCTCTGACCCTCGGCTCTGATGGACTCTGACTCTCGCTGTTCTTTTGGGGTTTCATGACCATTTTCTCTGCGCGTTTCATCCATGAGTGCAGAATATACTATATATGTGACCCTGGACCACAAAACCAGTCACATGGGTACTTTTTTTTTTTATTTATACATCAACTAAAAGCTGAATAAATAAGTTTTCCATTGATGTATGGTTTGTCAGGATAGGATAATATTTGGCCGAGATACAACTTTTTGAAAATCTGGAATCTGAGGGTGCAAAAAAATCAAAACATTGAGAAAATCTCCTTTAAAGTTGTTCATTAATGTTCACGATTGTGCTGCATCCACTCACAAAAATAAATGTTTTATATATTTACGGTAGGAAATTTACTAAATATCTTCATGGAACATGATCTTTACTTAATATCCTAATGATTTTTGGCATAAAAGAAAAATGGATCATTTTGACCCATACAATGTATTGTTGGCTATTGCCACAGATATACCCGTGCGACTCGTGACTGGTTTTGTGGTTCAGGGTCACGTATATATTTATGTGAGTGTGCTTTGGGTTTATAAGGAAGTGATTGGATAAACAGAGCTGTTCTTTTCCCAGGTCATGTGTCTGTCTTTTGTTTGAGTTTTGCTTTGGTAACTAAGAGTAACGTGTCAGTTTGTTTGGCTATAATGATCAATAGTGGCTGAGAATACAGCAGCTGTCTGAGGTGGATCTGTGTGTGTGTGTGTGTGTGTGTGTTACCCATAATCCTCAGAAAAACCCTCTTGTTTGATCGCAACCTTTTATCAGTCTGGAAGTTTTGAGCAGGAGTTGCAATATAGAAAGTTTTTCTTTACATGGTACAACAAAGTCACACTATAGTCACACTACATTAAACATGACGCGTCTTCTGATTGGCTGTGATTGTGTCAAGAGGACAAACAGACTTTCATTTGGCTAGAAACTTGGTTTGAACACGAGTAGAACAACACACACCAGTGTTCTAAGCGGTGTGTGTGTGTGTGTACTTGTACAACTATCTTTGTGAGGACCAGTTTGAGTGTTAGACCATTGGAGTGAGGACAAAGAGTAAAGTGAGGACATTTTGGCCGGTCCTCAGTTTCTGAGAGCCCTTTAAAGGCCTGTTTGAGGGTCAAGACTTGGTTTTAGGGATAAGGTTATAATGAGGTTTAGGGTCAGGGGTCGGGTTAGGCACTTAGTTGTGATGGGTAAGGTTAGGGTAAGCGGCTAGAGATTGCATTGTGTCAATGAATGTCCTCATAAAGATAGATGTACAAGAGTGTGTGTATACGAGTGTGTAAGTAGATGAGGGAGACTCATTCCCGTTTACATCTGGTGTTTTAATCCGTCTCTTTTGTCGAAACGTTTTAGACCCGTTTACACCTGTATTTCGTGTCGTCCGTTTGTGATCCGATCGACCAAAACGCGTCTAACACCAGTGTAAACGGGGCCATAAAGCTTGCTGACCTCTGTTTCAGACACTAATGCAACCAAAATTCTTCCTGTTTTGGGAGAGTTGGTCTTGTGTAACTATATAGCAGCAGATTATCGTGTGTGTGTGTGTGTGTGTGTGTGTGTGTGTGTGTGTGTGTGAGTGATGGTGGGCTGCGAGCGATATGTGCCAGATGTTTCTCTCCCCGAGCTTCTAATACTCGTTCTGCTTTAATCTCGGAGCCGCACTAACACAGTCGATCAACAGAGGCCGGATCACAACCACGGCTTCCCGGAATCTCTCTCTCTCTTTAAAGAGATAATCATCATTAATGCAAATGCCTCCAATCCCTCTCCCGCTGTGTGCGGAACGAGAGTGGAAATTAAAATGATCAACTGTTTCAGTCTTTATTTAGCAGCCAGAGCTGTAGTTGCTGTTTAAAACGTGTGTTTATATTTCACAAATTCATGATCACACACACACACAGGAATATGTGTTTCCGAAACCAAGTGAGAAGCCTATCTGGAGTTTCTTTTCGCTAAATCCTAATGCAGCATCACATGCACGCTTCACAGAAAGTTATCCTAGAATGCATTTTGACAAAGAAATGTGAGACAAATGCAAGTGTCGCAATGAGATGACCTTAATCTACTCACCCTTCAACCATCGAACATTAAAAGGAAATTTAAAAGTGTAAAAGCATCTTTCAACAGCCCAAATAACCCCAAAAGCGCGAGTCTTTCCATGGCAATAACGGACGGGTTAAATATCACTGTAGTAATATATATATTATGTAATAATACAGATATTGCCTTAATCAAAAATGTTCATTAACTTCAGCATTGCGTGATGCTATTTCAAAGTGATTTCCGTCATTTTGACAGATTATAAATTGCATTTTCCTGTGAAAACAAACCTGGAAACAGACGTGAGGATTTGAGGAGAATAACCAGAGATTCTTCGTGCATTACAGTGAATTATTAATGGAATATATCGTAAATTAAATCGGGAGAACAGACCACAAATGTGCAGTACATGTTGTCCTTTTTCATACTTTTACAGCGGATTGCAAAGGGAAAAAAGAGAATAATCACGAGGAAAAGAGCTCTTCCATAGATATTCTTGTTATAACGCGTCACGTTAAAATACCAAGTAAACGTTATTCTCATTATGTCTGAAAATAAATCATGAAGGGAAACTGACAGCTCATCCAGTCAGACTGACGATCAGCTTTATTTGTAGGGCAACCGTATGATTTGAAATGATTAGTTTCAGCCTTTTTGAATGGAAGTTCCCCAAACCGGAAGTGTCTCCCATAACTCAAAACACAGTAAGGTCGTCAGGAATAAAGTGGATAGAAAAAAAAAAGAATACTTTTATTCAGCTAGGATGCATTAAATTGATCGAAAATGACAGTGAAGACATTTATAATATTACACAAAAAAAAAAAATGACTTTTGAAATGTCCTGTGCGCTCATGTCTGGTGGTGTGTGTGGGGTTTTCAGTGTCTTATTCCATGCTCTAGTTTTAAAAACTGTCAATCCATCAAGCTGTTTTTAAATGCAGAAATGTCCTGAAATTGTAAAACTTTTGAAATGTCCTGTTCACTCGTGTCTCAATGTTTGTTTTCAGTGTCTTATTTCATGCTCCATGTCCTGACTGGCTTCTCTCTCTGTGTTCCTCCTGCAGGTGTGTCATAAACCCAAACAGAAGTCATCCTTAACGCCTCGTCGCTCATTTCCCGTCGGGTGAGGAGGGCGTCTGCCCATGCACACGCACGGCACCATGGGAAGCTCCCCGGAGGTGCTGTCCTGGACATCGTGTCCCAGTCTGCTAGTGGGCAAGCTGAAGGAAGAGCTCAAGCTCACGGTCGTCGGAGACTCGATCAAGAAAACCAGCAGCAACATTTCTCCTCAGGCTCTTCTGCCTCCTCCACCTTCTCCTCCACAGATCATCTCAGACCTCGCTCCTCCCACAACTCTTCCCGTTCCTCTTCAGCAGCTCCCAATCCCGTGCAGAGACGAGGAGCCAGGCGGGATCAGTCCTCCGTGCACCGCTCTCAGCGAGGACTCCACGCGGGAACAGGGACACTTCGAAAACAGCGTTCTCCAGCTGCAGGAGCACGAGGAGGCCGAGACTCCGGGATCCTGCGGTCAGGGAGGATGTGGGAGCGGCGGAGAGGAGAAGAACGAGGAGAGCGGGTGTCCGGTGGAGCACGGCGGGAACGACACGCACCACCACCCGCATGACGACATCAAACTGCACTTTCACAGAGCCGGGCCGGGGAACGGAGGGTTCTTGGAGGGGCTGTTTGGATGTTTGAGACCCGTGTGGAATATCATCGGGAAGACTTACTCGACCGAGTACAAACTTCAGCAGCAAGGTTAGTGACCAGTACGTTCAGGGATTTTATTTATAGGCCCAGGCGGGCTGGTAGATAAAATCTTGCCCTACAAAATTTTCATTTGCCCCACCACACAATTTTTTTTTTTTTTTATAATAATAATTATATATTATATTTTAATATATTTTTATTAGTATTGTTATTATTAGACACTGCCTGGACAAAAAAAGTAGGGATATTCTTAAGATTCTATGATTGGATCATTATTATTATTATGTTTCTAGAATGGTATATGTTTGGCAAAAGTTCTTCTAACCCTGATTGATGGAGTTTGTTTGTAGCTTTTCATTTCTTTAATAACCATGTAAGAAGACACATTATGGACATATTCCAGGATGATAATGTCAAGATTCATCAGGCTCAGATTGTGAAAGAATGGTTGTGAGGAACATGAAGAATCATTTTCACACATGAATTGGCTCCTCTGAGTCCAGACCTTAATTAACTGAAAATCTTTGGGATGTGCTGGAGGAGACTTTACAGAGTGCTGGACTCTTGCATTGACAATACAAGATCTTTTTGATTTGATTAGATTTGAATTGATGCACCTCTTGTTGGAAAAAAATCTTGTGATGTTATGTCCACCAAGAGATGTATCAATTTAATTTTAACTGGATACGAATTGTATTTTCTGTCTTTTTAATGTATATTTGATATTGTTCAAGAAAATAAACGAGTTCTACAGTTGATGTTTTGATGGTCTTTGCTGTGGTTTTGATTTGTATGCCGTGTCCCCGGTGCTTTCTGATTGGTCAGTAGACATGTGGGAGGTGCCGTTTGAGGAGATCTCTGAGCTGCAGTGGCTGGGAAGTGGAGCTCAGGGCGCCGTGTTCCTCGGGAAGTTTCACTCCGAAGAGGTCGCCATCAAGAAAGTCCGCGAGCAGAAGGAGACGGATATCAAACACCTCCGAAAACTGAAGCACCCCAACGTCATCAGCTTCAAGTAGGTCACGATGTCAATGCCCACTTTACACTGCGTGCAGGACGACCAGATACTTAGTTTTGAATTCAGGGGCAGGATTCACAAAAAAAATCTTCTTTTTTTGTTACTTAAGAAAAAAAAAATGTATAGTTTTTTTTATGATCAAATTCTTGAAACGAATATCCTTAAAAAAATAATCGGAATTAACTTCTTAAAGTTAGGATAACCTCTAAAAGGGATAGTTCACCCAAAAATGAAAATGGTCATCATTTACTCACCCTCAAGTTGTTCCAAACCTGTATGAATTTATTTCTTCTGCAGAATATCTGTAGAATATTGAACCAAACAGTTGATGGACGCCACTGACTTCCATAGATGGTATGGAAAAAAAATACTACGAGAGTCAATGGGGTTAACCAACGTTCTTCAAAATATCTTCTTTTGTGTTCAGCAGAAGAAAGAAATTCATAAAGGTTTGCAACAACAACTCGAGGGTGAATAAGTTATGACAGATTTAAAAAAAATTGTGTGAACTGTCACTTTTAATCCACAAAGGTAAAGATGTTTTATGAATTTGAGTTGTTTCAAATTAAGTGTTGTAATTAACACTAACTACATATAATATGATGTGCACGAGTTCTCTGGAGGCACACCAATGAGTGATGATGTAAACAACAAAAACAAATCACAGAACTATTTAAAAGGCATGGCACATTAAAAACACGACACCGAAGTGCTGAACTCCCGTCAAGCTGGTCTGACTCTGCACGCTTGTTATGATTATGACGTTAATCTGCAGACAGATTAAACACGGCCTTTGATGTGTTTTACTTTTTTTTTGTTTTTTGTTGATCGAGTCCTTGGCAAATGCCAGAGCCTGTCTTTTTCTTCTTAAAAAATTCTTAAGAAGTTCTCAAATATCTTCTTAAGAAATGCACTTGAACCTTGGTTCACACCAAGGACAATAACTGTAACAATAATCATGATAAAGATGTAGTTCTAAAAATCATTCTAAACATAGCCAAAGTTTAACGATAATGGCACAGAGAAACTATGTCATTGGAATCACTTTCAGAATTTTTTTTTTTTTTTTTTTAGCTGATGATCGATTAAAAACATTGACAGCCAATCAAAATCCATCCTGCATTAACCCTTTAGAACCTGAAGCTGAAATAGGTGTTTTTCACATATTTAGATTTTTTTGAGTGTACAATTCTAAAACAATGTGCTATCTTAATGTGCAAGGTGTCATCTTTTTCAGAAAAAGATTAGCTTTCAACAAATTACAGTTATTGACCATTATTGTGTGTCACCGGTGAGTTTGTAAATAGAATTTAAATAGACAAAAAAAAAAAAAAAAAAAAAACGAGAATAAATTTACAGATTTTTATTTAGAAAAAAAACTGAAAAAATCATGAATGAAAGAAACTAACACTTTAAAGTTGAAAAATTACCTATAATACATATATACAAGTCTTTTTTGTGACATTGGATTGCACAGTTTTCGTTTAGGACACTTTTTCATACAAATGCACACACCACGTGCTTGATACGTGAAAGAGTAACGGCCATCCGCCTCCCAAGTTTCATTAAAAATCATCCCAATCCCCTCTTCTGCTGCCTAACACTTCTTTCGCCATGTATTTGTTCGTTTCTTTTATTATTATTTTTTACTCTGTTCAAATCCTTCCTTCCTGCGCTGCCAAAAAGCTGCTGTCATTTGCAGACGGAAAGCATGCAATTACCGTAATAAGCCGTATATTGCCGAAAAGCGCATGTTGTCTACTGTCAGGGGCAATTTGAATGGTTTTGATAGTGCAAACGGTTGAAGAGTTACGGTAAAGTGAATACAGCTCGTTGGTATGTGTCGGCGATGACACAGCCGGTTCTAAAGGGTTAAAGAGCTTGAGCATTAAAGCATCAGAACACAACAAAACTGCACCATGTTCTTAGACAGATCAATATCTAATATACTTATCGTTATCTTTATACTTCTTGTTCTTGGTGTGAACGTGCCTTTAGGAACTTCTTGGAGTTAATCTAAAAACAATTCTTAACTTGGTTCTGAAGAATATTTTGGTGCATCCCTCCCCTGAACGTCTCCGTGTGTTTGACACTAAAGCTTGCTGTCGTGTTGTCTCTCAGGGGTGTGTGCACGCAGGCCCCGTGTTACTGCATCATCATGGAGTATTGTGCTCAAGGGCAGCTGTACGAGGTTCTCAGGGCCGGTCGTAAGATCTCTCCGCGACTGCTGGTGGACTGGGCTTCAGGGATCGCCAGTGGCATGAACTACCTGCACCTCCACAAGATCATCCACAGAGACCTCAAGTCACCAAAGTGAGCCTCTACAGCCTCGGCTCAATAAAGGACCATTGATCAGAGTGTTGTCAATACCAACGCTTCAGTATTTGGACAGTTTCACAGTTCTCCATACCAGTTTGGTACCATAACAAAAACAGTTGAATTTATTTAACTATTTACCTATTTTATTTAACTCTTTGAAAATAAAAATTTGACATAAATTAAATTAGTTCATCATTAATGCTGATAATAATAAGGATGCACTATCATTCAAAAGTTTGGAATAATTATGTTTTTTTTATATTTTTGAAAGAAGGCTGCAATTTATTGGATGGAAAATACAATAACAACAGTGAAATATTATTATAATTTAAAATAGCTGGTTTCTATGTAATATTTTAAAATGGAATTTATTCCTGTTATGTAAAGTTGACTTTTCAGCATCATTTCTCCAGTCTTCCCTCAGAAATAAAATATATTCAAATAGAAAGATTATTTTAAATTCTAATAATATTGCACAATATTGCCGCTTTTACTTTATTTTTGAACAAGTAAATTCAGCCTTGGTTGTATTTTTAAGTATTTTTAAGTTAAGTAACATTACTTTGAAAAGGTCAAGTGAAAAGTTAGTATAAAGAAACAAATCACACATAGTTTGCATTTACACTCCAAGACTTAATGCACAGATGTAGTTTGTCATATCCGAGTTTTTGTCCCATTCGTTGATATTATCACAATGTCAATCATTCCACATTTAAATGCGTTTGTCACTCTTGAACACTTTTTTGTTTTTAAAAACTTTATTACCAAAGCAAGACTCATCAGCCTCAGTTCAGACTCTTTCTTTATAATGAACTGACTCTCAAATCAGTCTCAGACTCGTTAGTTACTGGTTTGATTCTTCTAAAGTATTCAAAGAGTTGTTAATAAACACATTAAGAAATATGAATTGTTGAAATTATAACCAGAACTGTTGAATTTGTAATGATTCCCATCCATAGATTTAATGTGTATGTGTGCAACATGTTCCACCTGATCTCTGAAGTGTGTGTGTTTTCTTTTGCAGTGTGCTAGTCACTCAAAATGACGGCGTGAAGATCTCAGACTTTGGGACGTCTAAAGAGCTCAGTGACAAGAGCACGAAGATGTCCTTTGCGGGTACGGTAGCCTGGATGGCCCCCGAAGTGATCCGGAATGAACCGGTGTCGGAGAAAGTAGACATCTGGTGAGTGTTAACTAATGCAGTGACATTCACACACGTTTGAGTGTGATTTAAGGGTCTTGTATGCTGCATATACTGTATGCTATATACACTGTAGAGCTGCACGATTAATTGCTAAAAGATCGCGCAATCTTGTTCCTAAATGACAGCGATTCGCCTGTGTCTATTAAACCTTCGAAAATCACACCGAAACATTCAGATCTGTGCTCGTGCTGCCGCTGATCCGGAGAGAGCAGGTATCATGTATAGATATGAACATCACAGTAGGCCTGTTGTTATTTCTGTGTTACAACCATTTAGATTATCACAGAAGTACTGGAATAAAAGTTTATAATACGGATATAAACACTGATGACTACGGTATTGATCAAAATATAGTAAATCACCTTTTGAAAGTAACTTGGCGCCTCAAATAATGATTGTATCAATTACATTGTTACACCAGTAGGTGGCGACAGGTGACTGTTTAAAAAATGTATTTGTCATTGAATCATTCATTCAAGAGATTCGTTCAAAAACACTGATTCATCCAGTAATAAAACAAGTGAGATCTTTGAGTGAGTCATTGAATCATTAATTCAACCGATTTTTTTTAAAATTATTCTTTCAAGTGAATTAAATATTTTAAAATAGACTGCAGCAATTAACATTTTGTCAGTTCCTCTTGTAAATTACTTAGTCTGTTCAGACTCGTGGGAATATAGTGATCTCTATTTGAAACATATGATTTTTATTAAAAAAATCACAAAAAATATGATTTTTAATTTATCCAGAATCGTGCTCTAGTCTAGTACATTCTTTTTTTTATTTTTTTTTAAGAAATTAATACTTTTATTCAGCAAGGATGCATTCAATTGATCAAAAGGGACAGTAAAGACATTTATAATGTTACAAAAGATTCTATTTAAAATAAATGCTGTTATTTTTTTATATTCAGAATTTAAAAAATATCAAGGTTTCCATAAAAATATGAAGCAGTTCAACTGTTTTCAACATTGATGATTACAATAAATGTTTCCTGATCATATTAGAATGATTTGTGAAGGATCATGTGACACTGAAGACTGGAGTAATGATGCTGAAAATTCAGCTTTGATCACAGGAATAAATTACACGTTACTATATATTTGCATAGAAAACAGTTATTTGAAATTGTAATAATATTTCACACCTTTACTGTATAATTGATCAAATAAATGCAGCCTTGGTGAGCAGAAGAGACTTCTTTCGAAAACATTACAAGTTCTTCCCGACCCCAGACTTTGGAGCAGTAGAGTATGCTGTACCTGTGTGTTGGCAGGTCGTTTGGTGTGGTGTTATGGGAGCTGCTGACCGGTGAGATCCCCTATAAAGACGTGGACTCCTCCGCCATCATCTGGGGTGTGGGGAGTAACAGCCTCCATCTGCCTGTGCCGTCCACGTGTCCCGACGGATTCAAGATCCTTATGAAACAGACCTGGTGAGACTCCACATCATCTGCAGAAAATAGATCCCTTCATCTGTGCGGCTGCTGCATTTATAATGGGAAACTTTATGCTATTGTTTAGGGTTACACTTTATTTGGTCACTCTTTATTTTACAGTGTCCTTGTTACATATGTTACATGTACTTATCATAGTAATAACAGTAAATTATGCATAAATACATGCAACTAACCCTCAACCAAACCCTAATCCTACCCTAACCCTATAGTAAGTACATGCAGTTAATTATTATTACTCAGTACTTTAATGTATAATTACATCATTGTTACAGTGTAATTATATATTTAAGTACTGAGTAATAATAATTAATTACATGTACAGTACTTATTATAGGGTTAGGGTAGGATTAGGGTTTGGTTAGTTGCATGTAATTATGCATAATTTACTGTTATTACTATGATAAGTACATGTAACATACAGTATGTAACAAGGACACTGTAAAATAAAGTGTGACCAAATTAAGCTACAAATATGCAAGACATAAAGTACAAGAAATATTTCTTTGAGTGAAATCAATTGTTTATATACTATGTAAGAAGAAAGATACAAGTGAAACTAGAGAAGCTGTGTAGAAAATCAATTATAAAACTAGATTTAATTTTTAAAAAAGTGTGAAGTAGTTTTAAAGATTTTAAGGCAAATCAGTCTGGGTGTTTGATAGATTGTTCTGGATTTGCTGTGATTGACCAATCAGAACCATGTATTTGCGAGTGTTCTGCAAAACATGGTTTCATTGGTTGTTTGAGATGTTGTTGTTGTTGGTGTTCCTGCAGGCAAGGCAAACCCAGAAACCGTCCGTCCTTCAGGCAGATCCTTCTCCATCTAGACATCGCCTCCGCTGATCTGCTCGGGACGCCACAGGAGACATACTTCAAATCTCAGGTGTGGAAGTCTTGATGTCTACATACAGAGTCACTGTGTCATCCAGAGGGATCACGCCAGTCTTCAGTAATGGAGAAGGGCAAAACAAACATGAAGCACTTATCCAACTGTTTCTTAATTCCCTAATTGTTCTATGATTCAGAACTAAATTTGCTAATTGGTTGCAACGACGAACATGCAGCGTGAAAATGGTTGTGTGATTCATGAACGGATGACTCTTTTGAGTCAGTTCTTTGTAATGAATCAGTCAAAAATGTCTCAGACTCAGGAGTTTCTGGTTTGATTCTTCTACTAAAAGTACAAAAATTATTAAAACCATTAAAGAACTTCTTTTTATGATTCCCTTCCATAGAGTAAATGTGTATGTGTGTGTCTGTGACCAATGTTATTTTAGTATTATTAGGGGTTAAACCCTATTGTAATTGTAAGGATTCGTAAAACGCATCGTGCAGGCCAAACCGCAAGGCCTAGAGACTTGACACCTGGCCAGAGGGTAGGCCTCAACTTGGGGACAACCTATCAGAGTATGACCCCGATTGGCCCATAGGTGGCGCTACAGCAACCAAAAGTACAAATTCGCTCATAACTCTTAGACCGTTTGTCCTAGTAAGAGTAAGTGTCAAGTGTCTTACACCACTGTGATCCCTGGCTTAAGGCGGACAAAATGGCTATCTCCAATTTAGATTTAGGCAGGAAAAAATTTCTGCTATGTCGCATTTTGTCCAAAACCTACTTTTGCGAACTAGTCCCTGGTTTTTCGCCCGATCGGAACCAGACCAGTCTAGGACAATTCTCTGGACTCTCTAGAGAATATAATTATAGAAAAACAGTTGAACTTTTGCATTCGGGTGGCTGTAACAGTAAAACGCATCGTGCAGGCCAAACCGTAAGGCCTAGAGACTTGAAACCTGGCCAGATGGTAGGCCTCAACTTGGGGACAACCTATCAGAGTATGACCCCGATTGGCCCATTGGTGGCGCTACAGCAATCAAAAGTACAATAGGCCCATAGGTGGCGCTATAACTGGCAAAAAGCTTTAAAACCATATATTTCCTATGGTACATTGCCTGTATTGGCTGTAAATTGTCTTTTCCATCTATTTTGTCAGTGGTTACATGCTTGCTAAATAAAACTTAATAACTTTTGATGCTTTTGTGCTTAAAGGCCTTAACTGCTGGAACCCCGATAAAGGCTGCTTGCAGCTTTAATTTAAATACTGTTATAGTATTTATTGTTTTGAATCTATATTTTCTGTTTTCAATTCATTTTAGTTTAATATTATGTGCTTTTTAAATAATTTTATGTAGCTTTAATTTATTTCTATTTCAGTTTTAGTTTTTACTTCCGACTTCAGTTAGTTGCCAAAACAGAATTTCGCATTTATTTATATTTATTTTTTTAAGTTTGTCATCTAATATTTATATTTTAGCTTAATTTCAATGACTGAAAAAGATTTTTAATGTTTTAGTTAACAAAATAACACTGTCTGTGACAGGCGAATTGGAGAGAAGAGGTGAAGAAGCATTTCGAGAAGATCAAGAGTGAAGGAACCTGCATCCATCGCCTTGACGAGGAGCTCATCCGACGCAGAAGAGACGAGCTGCGGTGAGAGAGAACACCAACACCTCGTGCTGTCACTGTGTGTGTGTGTGTCTCTCCATCCTCACTGTCGTCTCTGTGTCTTTCAGACATGCTCTGGACATCCGAGAGCATTATGAGAGGAAACTGGAGCGGGCCAATAATCTGTACATGGAGCTCAGCGCTATCATGCTTCAGCTGGAGGTGCGAGAGAAAGAGCTGCTCAAGTGAGTCCTCAAACTTCTCTTGTTCGGTCAGAGGCTCACAGTACAAATCTGCTTCAAATCATCAAGGCATGTTTTTGCTAAGTGAACACAAGGAACTATCGTATTTATTCATTTTTATGCACTAATTTAACAATACACAGTCATAACAAGGTCAGCAGCCATGTCACCCTGTAGCCCAAGACTGGTTGCCCACTGAAGCTAAGCAGGGCTGAGCCTGGTCAGTACCTGGATGGGAGACCTCCTGAGAAAACCAGGCTGCTGCTGGAAGAGGTGTTAGTGAGGCCAGCAGGGGGCGCTCACCCTGTGGTCTGTGTGGGTCCTAATGCCCCAGTGTAGTGACGGGGACACTATACTGTCAAAGAGCACCGTCCTTCGGATGAGGTGTTAAACCGAGGTCCTGACTCTCTGTGGTCATTAAAAATCCCAGGATGTCTTTCGAAAGAGTAGGGGTGTAACCCCAGCATCCTGGCCTAATTTGCCCCTTGGCATCATGGCCTCCTAATCATCCTCATATACTGATTGGCTTCATCACTGTCTCCTCTCCACCAGTAAGCTGGTGTGTGGTGGGCCTTCTGGCTCAATATGGCTGCCGTCGCATCATCCAGGTGGATGCTGCACATTGGTGGTGGTTGAGGAGATCCCCCCCTTCTATGTAAAGGGCTTTGAGTGCAGAGAAATGAATTATCATTATTAATTATTATTATTATAAACACCAATTGACAAAAAAAACATTAATGCATGAAGAATTATGATTTAAATGAATCTCTGAATTGAATCATTTTGAATTGAATCCATTTGAACTGATTCTTTGAACTAATTCGCAGTAATGAATCAAGCTCTAATTTATTTTTTTTTAGGACTGAAGTTTAAACATCTTAAAATGTTCATGAAACAAGGATCAAGAAACTAGTTGCCATAATCTTATACATTAATCTGGTTATTCAATTTGTGTTTTTTTTTATCTAGTAATTGCTAGAATTACTTCTGCTAGTCTAATTAAAAAAGCATCCAGTAAGAGATGTTCAACATCACTGCTGATATTACTTTTAGTTCATTCATCACACTGGAAACGGAAGGTCAGGCTGTGCACTTTGCATTGTGGGATACAATACTGCACTCTGTGTGATCTGTTCTTTTTAAACAAATACAGTAGGTCAACTGAATATTGCATGCATACAGAAACTGTGCGCACTTTGCACTGTAAGCAAGCATTCTGTACACTGCAGTCGTGTGATAGTATATGGTAGGTTTGTGTGTTTTCTCTCTCTCTCTCTCTCTCTCTCTCTCTCTCTCTCTCTCTCTCTCGGGTGTCTCTGTTTATTGGTATGAAATTACTGATGAAAGGCTGTAATGATTCTGAACTCTAACCCCGTATGTGCCTGAACACTGAAACTGTAATTAAATCTAATCTGCTTAAACCTCGACCCGGCTCGTGCAGTTCATGCCAGAATTTCCATGACCCACATTTCCACTGAACGAGCACACAATGATAATTCAGAGAAATCCTCTACCACAAACCTGAACGTTTGGTGTTGAGATCTGAATGTTTCCCATGTGTTCTGCAGGAGGGAGCAGGCGGTGGAGAAGCAGCACCCCGGCACGTACAAGCGCCACCTGGTCCGGCCCATTGTGCGACCCAATGCTGTCGAGAAGCTCATCAAGAAAAAGAGTAGCATGAACCATAAGCCTGGGACACAGCCGCCCAAGAGGTGACCGATCCCTGAACACACACCGCCTTATGTGCTTAATATCAGATTAGCTAACGATTCTATAAAGTGGGGTTCACGACCCCTGGGGGTTCATGAGGGAACTGCAGGGGGTTCGTGAGTTGATGAAAAGCAAATCATTAATTACAAATTAATTTATTAAAGTAAATAAAACAATGAATTAATAATTAAATAATATAATATAATATATAGATAATAAAAAGAATTATTAAATAATAATAATAAAAAATACATAAGTCATTTAAAATGAATTAGTTATTGAAATACATGAATTATTTATTTTTTTAAATTATATCAGTAATAATATATTTAAAAAATAAATAATATATAAATGAAACATGTTTATGAAAAGTGAATAATTTATAAAAAATAAATTGATAAAAAACAATCATTAAAATAATGTTTTTATAACTGTTTTTATAAAATAATAATCTTAAAATGAAAAGCTCATAATTAATACAAAAATATTTAATCATTGTTTAAAAAAATGCATAATAAAAAATGTAATAAAGTCAAAATAAAATTTTTATAATTTAGTGTCATGTGAACATTACCCAACATTAGAGAACCGTAAACATGCAAATGTGTTTAATTAAAATGAATAATAATTAAAAAAAAATTCAAAATTAAAGCAATTAATATAAAACACGAAGTGGTTTGACTGTCAGAAATCCCTGGTTTAAGCGATATAACGTTTTACTGAAACAAGCGTGACAAAAAAATCATACAAATAAAAGATCTCATTTGATTATTTTCTTTTTTTAATTGTGATACTTTTCCGTGAATATGCAAACATGGTTGGATTATTTGTAGTTAAAGTCCAAATGAAATAGTATCAGTCATGAATTCTCCATAATCTCATTAACCTCGTGCATGTGATCTCCTGCAGACCGGATCTCCTGCGCTCCGATGGCATTCCCAGCGTCGAGCCTCTTCCCGCTCCGTCACCACTGTCAGGAAGCCCAAAAGTGTCCACCCCGCCTGGGAAGACCCGGTACCGCAGTAAACCCCGGCACCGGAGAGCAAACAGCAAAGGCAGCCACAATGATTTCCTAGGTTCGCTGAAGCCCAACAACTCAGTCCCTTCAGAAGAACAGCAACCCCTACAAGAGCAAAGTTACCTTCATCATCATCATCATCATCCTCCGCCCGAGGGTCCGCTCATCCCGGTCCAGAACCGTGCGATCGCAGTGGCAACGTGTGCCAATAACCTGCGCTACTTCGGCCCAGCCGCTGCTCTCCGAAGCCCACAGACCGATCATCTCCAGCGGAGGCTTTCCGGATCCAGTCCGGATCTCATTTCCACCGCGGTTGATGCGGATTCACGGCACCGCAGATCCTCCATCCCTCCGTTCATGGGCTCCGGTCCCGAGCCGCTTTGCCCCTGCTGTCAGGCTCATCCGTTCCCCGGCTGCACACACTGCCAGGAGACGCCATCCGCTCCCAGTCACCCACAACTCCCACATTACTCTCTGCTGAGCACCAGTGAGGGGACGCCACACGCTAACAAGAACACGCTGGAGGGGGAAGCTCAGGGAACGGGAGAGAAGCCGGAGCAGGGAAGCTCACTGCACACGCTCAGACCTCTCAGAAAGGTGCGTGACATTCACACCGTGTCCTAACTACACGTGACGCCGCGCGATAAAAGGTTATTTTCCATGTTAATCAGAGTGTTTGTCCTATCCAGCCGCGACGGCGACGGTTCTATTTTAGAAACGGTTTCTATTTTTCTGCGGCGTCGCGCTGGAACAACAAACACAAAGTGTGGCAGTGATAATCTCAGGTGCTGTTTATGTGCTTTATTTAATGTTAAAAACGTGTAATGTGACTTTGAATATCATGTAGTGCTCCAGCTTTGTAGCTGTAAAAGCAACAGTGGATAAATCACCTCAGATCTTGAATTAAACACATGGAAACAAGAACGTTCAAATTGTGAACAAACAAGTGTATTATTTGACAAAGATTGTTTTAGTAACTCAGTAGCCTATGTGTTTCTAATAATGTTTAAATGGTGTAATATTTCTGAATTTGATTATGCAGCTACTGATCCATTTTCTTGCAAGTGCCGTCAAGATTACTCTCGGCGAGACGCCGCCCACATGCTGTTCTGATTAGCTGACTCCGCCCACACGCTGTTCTGATTGGCTGACTTCGCCCACATGCTGTTCTGATTGGCTGACTCCGCCCACACGCTGTTCTGATTAGCTGACTCCGCCCACACGCTGTTCTGATTGGCTGACTCTGCCCACACGCTGTTCTGATTGGCTGTGGGTTTTGATTGATTTTGACGCATCTCGCAGTCGCGTCTAGTGTCGACAGACACATTATTTGTCGCTGGAATCTTATCGCATCGCGTCTGGGGTTTAGGGCCTGTTCACACCTGGTCACTTCATGTGTTTTTACTGATCGGATAGCTCTCTGATTTATCAAAACGATAAAAGAATCCTGAAAACAACAAATGGTCTCCATAAAAATATGAAGCAGCACGGCTGTTTTCAAAACTGATGATAATCGGAAATGTTTCTTGAGCATCAAATCATCATATTAGAATGATTTCTGAAGGATCATGTGACACTGAAGACTGGAGTAATGATGCTGAAAATTCAGCTTTGATCACAGAAATAAATTACACTTTAACATATATTCACATAGAAAACTGTAATAATAAATTGTAATAATATTTCACTATTTTTACTGTATATTTGACTGAATAAATGCAGCCTTGGTGAGCAGAAGAGACTTCTTTCAAAAACATTTAAAAATCTTAATTATTCCAAGATTTTGACTGGTAGTGTAAATCATATTCATTAGTTCTTAAATTGTTTTCTTAAAATCTTAAGATCTTTATTTAAATCATTCTAAAATGCATATTTTCTGCTCCAGAAACATTTCTGATTATTATCAGTGTTAAAAACAGTTGTGCTGCGTCATATTTTTGTGGAAAAATTCTTTTTATTCAATATAATCAGGGATGTGAAACTGTACTACATCTGGTCGTGTGTGTGTGTGTGTGTGTGTGTGTGTGTGTCTATTCGTGCTGGATTTAACACCTGATCTTCTGCATGTGTCCGTCAGGCGGGGGACGAGTCGTCTGAGGAAGAGGAGGGAGAGGTTGACAGTGAGGTGGATTTTCCACGCAGACAACGGTGAGTCTGCTCTGATGATCAATAATTAATATTCATGCTTCTCCAGAAGAGCGAATCTTTAAATCCGTGTGTTTCTGTAGCCATTAGCCTGTAGAATGTCAGGATTCATCAAGTTTATGTGTCACGTAAGGCAAGAAACTTAGCTTTTTCTTGCACTGGTGAATTTTGAGATTTGAGAAACATGCCGTTTCAGACTAGTGGAACAGAAACATCCGAAATACACTTTTAATCGTTTATTTTATTACACATTAGATATTTGCATCTGTAGACTTCAATTATAATCCATATCTTTAAAGGTGGTAGGGCTGTGAAACGATTAATCGCGATTAATTAATGTGTGTGTACTGTTTAATTATTTTGTGTGTATATATATATATATATATACACATACATGCATGTGTGTGTATTTATATATTTAAGAAATATTTGCATGTATGTACTGAATATATATTTAAATATAATTTATATTATATAGAAATATAAATATTTGATAACATTTTTGTTTTTAAATATATAAATGCATGTGTCTGTATTTATATATACAAAATAATTAAACACAGTACACACACATATAATATGTAAACACAAACTTTTATTTTGGATGTGATTAATCGTTTCGCAGCCCTAAAAGATGTTTGAGTTTTAGTCAAAAACTTTATTTCTCATTGAGATTCAAATCTTTTACGAGAGTGACCTGGCCAAGCTAATAACATAAACACACAAATACACATCAAAGCAGAACAACACAATCAAGGATCACAACAGCAATTTACCAAAGGATAAAACACTCAATCTGTTAAAAGTAACTTAAACTCGTTTAACATAGTCAGCTTTAAGATGTTTTGTAAATTATTCCGAGCAGAAGCAGCATTATATTTAAAGCCTTTTTTTCCCTAGCTGGAACTTTAAGATATAACAAATCATTAGAGCGAAGATTGTGGCAGAAACACAGAGAGACAAATTTGATGGAATTAGACCACAAATAGACTTATAAATAAAACAAAACCAATTAAAACTTCTTCGAGTGTACAAAGATGGCAACTCAGCTTTATCATATAAAGTGCAATGATGTGCTTGATAACTATAACCGGTGATGAAACGTAAATCTCCACTTCAGCAGCTTTACATGCATTTACATTTAGTCATTGTGTCCAAAGCGACTTACAAATGAGGACTAAAGCGAGCGAGTCATCATGAAGATGCAAAGACAACACAAGAAGTGCTCAAAATACAAAGGCGTTGCTTAGAGTCGCATAACCCAGACAAATGAGGATTAAAGGAAAAGGAAATATTCTTTCATACAAACATACAAAGAATGAATCTTAATCCCACACTTTATTTCAATAGTCCACTTTAGACATTCTACTAACTATAAGTAACTTTGCAACTACATTGTCAACTAACTCTCATTAGAGTATTAGTAGAGTGTCTGCTTAATATCTGCTAACACTTTATTCTGATGATCCTCTAACAGACATTGTACTGACTATAAATAACTTGGAAACTACAAGTCAACTTATTCTCCTAACCCGAACCCTAACACCTAACCATAACCTAACAGTCTACTGCATCTACTAATACTCTAATGAGAGTTAGTTAACATGTAGTTGCAAAGTTACTTCTAGTTAGTAGAATGTCTAAAGTGGACTATGGAAATAAAGTGTAACCAAATGTCGTCTCCTTCCAGGCCTCATCGCTGTATGAGCAGCTTTAAGTCATACTCCACCTTCAGCTCGGAGAACCTGTCGGTGTCTGACGGAGAGGAGGGCAACACCAGTGACCATTCTCACAGCGGGCCGCTGGATCCGCTCAGCGCCAGTCAAGAGGAGCATCTGGACGAGCTGCTGTCACACACTCCTGAGATCCCCATCGACATCTCCACGCAGTCCGACGGCCTGTCGGATAAAGAGTGCGCCGTGCGCCGGGTCAAGACTCAGATCTCTCTGGGAAAACTGTGTGCGGATGAGCACAGCTACGAGGTAAACTCGTCTACGTCAGTCCAACAGTTCGTTTAAAATCAGGGAGCTGCTGCTAGGCTAATCATTCAGAAAAATGTCAAATTAGAAAGAAGAAAAAAATTCGAAAAAGTTTTTAAATAAAACAATCAGAATAAAACAATTACTAAAAATATGTAATATTTGAAAAAAATAAAAATAAAATAAATGTTTTTTAAATACTAACCATTAAAATAAAACAATCAACTTTGGAAATAATTAAAATAAAAAGAATGTTTAAGTAAATGCAAAATAAAAAACAAAATGAAAAAACAGTTTATTTATAGTTATAATATTTTAAATACAATAAAACAAATAATTTTTTAATAAAACAAAATAAAATGCTTACTAAAAAGATATTTTATTTGAAAAAAGTTAAATAAACGCATAATTTTAAAATAAAAACTTTTTTTATATAAATAAAAAAATCTAAATAGAACATTAAAAAAGATATATATTATTTAAAATAAAAACAATCAAAATTAAACACTTAGTAAAAAGATATATTAATTTAATTGATATTAGAATAAATACATAAATAAAAACAATCAACATAAAACTATTACTAAAAATGTGAAATAAAGTCAAAACAATCAAAATAAACTTAAATATTTTATTTGTTTACCTGCATATCATGTGACCATTAACCATTATTAGAGAACTGTGACCATCCAAATGAGTAGTTAGATTATTAAAATATTAACTCAGAGGTTTAAAATATTTTAGATCAAAGATGTTCTGCTGACAAAAAAGTTCCCTGGTTTAAATGAACCAACTCAAACAAACAATCTTTGCTAATCTGAACACACAATCATCATTGCAATTTCATAATTGAACATTTCCAGAGGACAATATTAGTGTTTATAGTGTTTTTGACGAGACCATAGCGTGGTGAACCAGTTGTTGAGCAGTTCAGTGTTTGAATCCCTGACTATAAAATTGGAGTAAATGTGAACCCTTTCTTTATCTCTTCGCTCAGAATCCGCTGCATTTCGGTGATTCCGACTGTGATACCTCGGATGCTGAATGTTCCGACGCCACCATCAGGAACAAGCCACCCTGCGCTCCCTCTTCCTGGTGAACCCTCGGAGGAAACCACGGCAATAATCCACGCCCGCTGTAAACAGCCATGACCCTTAGCCCATTGATCCAGCCCTTCCCATAATCCACCACTCTCTCTCTCTCTCTCTCTCTCTCTCTCTGAGCATCTCAGGCAGATTCCTCTGAAGTGATAATGTAGCTAGAGTAACACGCGTCATTTATTTTACTACGAGCTGGAGGAAATGCAAAACAAAATCAGGAAGTGGAATTCCAATATAAAAAAAAAACAAATAAAAAAAGAGCATAAATTCAGAGTATTAGCGCTGGAGTGTTCAAAACAAAACAAGGCACCTCAATACCAGGTTAGCTAGTTAGTTTGTTAGTTAGTTAGCTAGGTTAAGATGATTGTGGTCTGCAAGAATGTGTGTATATATGTCCGTAGGTACGTGAACGAAAGTGTTAAGTGTGTAGCTTGAGGATCCATTCCATGACGGGACCACAGACACATGGGACGTCAAAAAATGAGACGCGTCCCTCTGGGAACCTGCTACTTCCTGAGTTTACAGAAGTGACGCCCCTTCAGGGTAACTTTAATTTGAGCACCAGCAGGAACAATGTCTTTTTTTGTTTGTTTATTTTGCCCTTTTGACTTCCAAGATCTATGGATGAATCCCAGCATGCCTGCTTGGTCGGCATTTGATCAGCCAATCAGACGACTGCTTCTGCTGCTCGCCTCTACGGACAAAACGGAAGTAAAAAAAAAAAACAACAACTGCTCAACTGGAACAACGTCTTTAATGATCAAATCAGTGTTTAAAGGAACCCGGAGCAGCTTTTTTCTCATCTCAGGACTGTGTTTGAAGAGACGCTGTGGACGGCCAGGTGAGAGCAGGACGCCTGCCGTGTGCGAAAGTGTGACTTCATCCCTAAAGAGTTTCTTTTTTTCCGTCATCTTTAACTTTGACGTGAAAACCAACGATGTAGATGTTCTGGAGATGCAGTGTCCCTTTAGATCGAGTTAAAGGGATCTTTTACCCCCCCAAAAATAACGCTTTAATTCATGTCATTTCAAACCTGTTTGACTCTTGTTCTTTCATACAAGTATCACACACTCTTGAAAATAATAGTTCTTTTTTTTGGCATTGATGGTTCCATTAACAGCCTTTGGAACCTTTCCGTTCCACTAAAGGTTCTTTATTGTGAAAAATGGTTCTTCACACTAAGAAAGAAAAAAAATATATATATTTTAAAGTGCCCCTATTATGCTATATATCTCCTGTTTACATGCATCCTTGATCCAAAAACAGTAGTTTTCTCATTTCTCGAAGAGTCTGAAAACGGTTAGTTTGAAGATTCGGTCTCTCTAAACTCCTCCTTTCTGAGAGCTACTCTGCTCTGATTGGTCAGATGACCCAGTCTGTTGTGATTGGTCGACCGCTTATAGCGTGTGTCGAAAACGAAAAGTCTATTATCATATCTTAATTTCGAACCAAACTCTTCCAGTCTCAGTTACAACTACAGCGTTCGAGGAGCAAAGTAGACGTCGTTCACGGGCAGCCATTGAAGACCATAGACGGGCATTATGTAAATGTGTTACACCGTGTCATAACCAGACGTGCGATTAGATTCCAGCGACAAATAATGTGTCTGTCCACACTAGACGTGATGCGACTGTGAGATACGTCGAAATCAATCAAAACCCACAGCCAATCAGAGCAGCGTGTGGGCGGAGTCAGCC
This sequence comes from Rutilus rutilus, assembly GCA_021464565.1. Classification (NCBI taxonomy): domain Eukaryota; kingdom Metazoa; phylum Chordata; class Actinopteri; order Cypriniformes; family Leuciscidae; genus Rutilus; species Rutilus rutilus. The sequence continues at coordinate 40,941,851 of JAJAQA010000009.1, read as the reverse complement.
AATCAGAGCAGTGTGTGGGCGGAGTCAGCCAATCAGAACAGCGTGTGGGCGGAGTCAGCCAGTCAGAGCAGCGTGTGGGCGGAGTCTCGTAGCGAGTGCGCGGCACCAGAGAGTAATCTTGACGGCACTTGCAATGAAAATGGATCAGTAGCTGCATAATCAAATTCACAAATATTACACCATTTAAACATTATTAAAAATACATAGACTTTGACCATTAATAGACATTATGTAGGTTTGTAACAGGAAGTGAGACTGGAATTACAGATGACTAATTTCAGCAGTTCAGAGTCGATTCGTTCTTTCAGGACACAGTAACTTTATTTATCTGTACTTTGATCTTCAAAAGTTTTACATTCACAAACATCTATATTACACACTGCATGAAGGGTAAGATTCAAGCAAGCATAATAGGGGCACTTTACTCACTGAAAGGTTCTTTGGGGAACCAAAAATGGTGCCAAAAAAACCCCCTTTTAGAACCTTTATTATTAAGAGTGTAAAGTTTGTTGCAAGAACATCATCATACAGGTTTATAACAACATAAGGGTGAATAAATGATGATAGAATTATAATTTTTGGTTGAAAGATCCCTCTATAGCGTCTTTAATAATGTGTATGGTGTGTGTGTTTGTGTGTGTGTGTGTGTGTGTGTAGTGTGCCGTTGATGGAGATCTGTGTGTGTCAGCAATAACGTCTCAGGCCGGAGAGAAGGGTTCGCTCAGGATGACTGTCTAGCGGGCTCTGGACAGGTCGAGAGTAGCGAGGCGACGTGGAAATAAACTGCTTTGTAAAAGACCTCTATTTTTTCAGATATGAGTTCATTATTTTTACACCGTGAGTTTTTTTCAGTGAAAAAAAAACTAAAAAAGGAAAGGAAGAAGAAATGGGAAAATCCACGTGCTTTTTGCTGGTTTAATGCTCAGGTTCAATGCTTTATAGTGCTAACGAGTCTCCTCTAGGGAACAGCGGTTCGTCTGTCGTGCTCGTGTTCGGACACACTGCACTCATATCCAATCATTCTTCTGAACAAACCTGGATCAGACTGCAGTGTGAGCGTCATGGCAAACCCTCGCAAATCTCTTATTGTTCATCCCCCTTATGAAAGGGGACACTGCATCTTCCGGCATGTCTATATGTTATTGTTGCATTCATATTTACCCTGTGTTTAGATATAGACGTTATAGTACTAGTTAAAAAGCCTCGTTCATCATCGGTGAATGCAGCCGGATCCTCCAGATGTGTTGCTGAACTGCACACGGCATGTCAAATAAACTGTGAATGGTATTATTATTTTTCCTTTTTATCATCATCTTACTCGCAGCTTACTAAAAAAAGAGCCTCGCAAGATGTGATTCGATAATAAAACTACAGTATCGGTGAGCAGGCGAGGAAAGCTGCCAGTCTGCAGCGCATGAACAAAGCAAAGGCCACTGGAAACAAACTTTAGGTCAACATGAAATCTAAATTCACCCTTTTTTTTGCTTTCTGTTTTATTGTGCGCGATTCATGCGCAGTTTAAAGTCATTATTTTTAACCCATTCAGGTTCATAATGTCCATCATGAAGGGGAAAATCAAGTCCTCTCTTAATATCAAGTTTAATATTAAAAGTAAATTGGGTTGTGAACGGTGTTTCATGTTGACTTCAAACTCTGGGCCAATTTCCCAATGTCATTGGGTGGAAAATATCAGCCATTATTACTGTACTTTTTTTTTTTTTTTTTGCTCATTTCTGTTCAGTTTGATGGTAATGTGCTAAAAACGCAAGATTTAGACTTTAGACGAAGTGAATTTTTGTTTTTTTTACATGGTCTGATCGTAATGAAGGCGACCCGAACACACGCACCGACCTCATTGTTTCCGTTTGCGTGTTGCTCTAAAGATCAGGCCTGCGGTTTTTAGTCAGCGATGTATGAAGTATATGATGATTTATGAAGTCTTTCCGGCCACGGCGCCATCACAAATCCTGTAAAATATGATTTTAATTTAATTTAATTTAAAAATGTCTGTCTTTTTATTTGTAGCTGGTCTACATGATCATTTAACTTAATTTATTTTGATGCGCTAGTAAGATTTCTGTTCATTTTTGTGTTTTTCGTCTCCTGTCTTCTGAAGTATTACTGACGAGGTGAGACGGCATCTTAAGGACATGAACATTTTGGTTATTATTTTCTCCACCTGTATGCTGTTATTATTTTTATATGGAAAATGGGGGATATCTGTGCATTTATTACATCTAGACACTTTAAATTTCATTCTCATAGACCATTGTTTATGGCAAGAGATGATTGGCTCACATTTAATTATTGTAATTAAAATTACGTAATACATTAAATTAATAAAAATGACGTTTTCTGGTTGTAAAGATAATTTCGGCGTCATACAGTTCAGTTCGGCTGTCTAAACTGTACGCTTCTCTATTCTAAATCCTGCCATCTCTGTCTTATCACATTAACCATATGTGACCCTGGACCACAAAACCAGTCACATGGGTCAAATTGTTGAAATTGAGATGTATACATCATCTGACCGCTGAATAAATAAGCTTTCCATTGATGTATGGTTTGTTAGGATAGGACAATATTTGGTCGAGATACAACTATATGAAAATCTGAGGGTGCAAAAAAATCGAAACATTGAGAAAATCTCCTTTAAAGTTGTTCATTTATGTTCACAATTGTGCTGCATTCACTCACAAAAATAAATGTTTTATATATTTACGGTAGGAAATTTACTAAATATCTTCATGGAACATGATCTTTACTTAATATCCTAATGTTTTTTGGCATAAAAGAAAAATGGATAATTTTGACCCATACAATGTATTGTTGGCTATCGCCACAGATATACCCGTGCGACTCGAGACTGGTGACGTGATCCAGGGTCACATTTTTAATTGCTTTGTCAACATCATATGCAGGTATTTAAAACATGAAGTATTTTTTGTGCAGAATGTCTTCAGCTCTGGGCTCATTTTCCTCCAGTTAGTTTCTTACTCATCATGTCTCACCCTTTTCCTTCCTTATCTTGAATGGTGTTATGATCGACCAATCCCGACGTTTTCCTGTAAAGCCTGTGTACAGTGTGACAGGAGTGACGTGTAAACTCAAGGCAGAGCGACTGCATGGAATAAACACTGATGTACTGTACTAAACTCTCCGGCTTCTCCTCATTCTGTGTTTAATGTTTGGATTAACTGATACTCGTGTCGTGTGGCATGTCCTTCACAGGCCTAGTGTTTCACTTACATGCGTATGAAGCAGGACTGAGTTTAAGGGACAGATAACTTATCATTTAAAACCGAGTTGACTGTTCAAAGTTCACAAGTTTTATTGCATTTGATAATTATATAGATCATCATTAGGTCTCTTGAGTATTACTGTACAACCAGTGAGAAAAACATCTAGGGTGCATTTCACCTAATTCACTTTATTGCATGAACTATTAACAAATGTTTAGCTTTTTTTATATATATATAATGCAAATTATTATACTTAACCCTCTGGACCACCAGTGACCAAAGCCTTGAAATGTAAAATAATAATAATAATAATAATTCAGGAAAAACAATGTAATATTTTTTGTTCAATATTATTTTTTGATTATTTAGAATTTTGAGGTGATTTTATGATACTATGCAATAATTATATTTAAAAAAATCCATTAGAATTAATAAAAAAAAGTCAATAAATAATATATTTCACATTAAAATAGAGTGAAGGCCTTTAAAAAAAATTGTTTTAAGTAAGAATAGTTTCATCTGGAGGCGTAAAAAAAAAAAATCTTGTGTAATGTCGTGTAACACCTGTAAATCTCCCTATAGAGGTAAAGGTAAAGGTAACACCTGTAAATCTCCCTATAGAGGTAAAGGTAACACCTGTAAATCTCCCTATAGAGGTAAAGGTAACACCTGTAAATCTCCCTATAGAGGTAAAGGTAAAGGTAACACCTGTAAATCTCCCTATAGAGGTAAAGGTAACACCTGTAAATCTCCCTATAGAGGTAAAGGTAACACCTGTAAATCTCCCTATAGAGGTAAAGGTAAAGGTAACACCTGTAAATCTCCCTATAGAGAGGCTTTTGGATTCCCTTTGTTTTTTTTAGACATAATTTCGTAATTTTTTTTTTAGGTTTTGCATTTAGATTTATATTTAGACATTCCAAAAGACAATTTTTGTCAAGGTTTAGATATTTTTTTTTGTTAGATAAGTATCAGGTTTTGCATTATGATTACAATCAAACATTACATTTAGTTAGAAAGGGAACCCATGGACAGCAGTTTTGTTAATCAGTATTTGATTATTAAAAAATCTAACAAAATAAGGAATGGATGGGGATAATTCTTCATTGCAGTGCACTTTATTCTGCACAGTGGCTGAGTTTCAGTTTGTACCACCTAAAGATTCTCTGAAATTATTTCCCATTCATTTCCTATGTTGGCCATTTTTGACCACGAAGAAGCCACGGGTGACTCTTAGTTACCCTTCAACATATTCAAATCATGTCCATGATTTTGTGTGTGTGTGTGTGTGTGTGTGTGTGTGTGTGTGTGTGTGTGTGTGTGTGTGTGTGTGTTCAAAAAGCTAATGTAACAAAAGTCTCCAAGTGTCATTCCTTTCCGATGAAGCAAAAATTTCATTGGAAAAAAAAAAAAAAAAATATATATATATATATATATATATATATATATATATATATATATATATATATATATATATATAATTTTTTTTTTTTTTTTTACTGAAGAGGCCCAGAGGGTTAAAAACAGACAGTATATAAACGGTTAAAAAGCTAGTTTTTTTTTTCCTCTCTGTTTTTTTTACAGTCTTATTTTTTTCTCAAAGCCATGAAAACAGTAGGTATTGCATATTCACATTATCACATTAACATTGCCAGGAAATGAAATAAAAAAATTTATAACAAAAAAAATTTAATAAAAAAGATTACATAAAATCCAGTGCTTTTAAAGCATTACATGTTTTCAGTTTTTGTTTGTTTTTAGTTTGATCCAAAATATTAAGATATAATTTAAAGTCATTAAAAACAATGTGAAAAATTTAGTTTCCATTAAGCCCATTTATTTTTATGTATATGGTATTTTTCCTAATAAAAGAAATAACTGTAGCCTATAATATGTTGTTCTTCACATTCCAAATTGCCATTCTGGGTATAAAAAAAGCACACCAAATACACACATATATCATACACTTCATTCTTCTAAAGGTTTCTAAATCTTTGAGTAAATACAGTGGAAAAAAAACAGATGCACAATAGTTTTTCTAGTGCACAGTATTCACAGGTACATGAAATATCAAGCTTAAATCTTAAAAGTTTTTTATATAACATCTCATGACGTTTCATTTCGGTTAGGGTTATTGCAACACATCTGCACTGCAGCATCATTAATCTTGCAGATCCTCCAGTTGCTCTACAAGGAAATCGTGCAGTTCGACGCGTCACATTCGCATTGTGCCAAACCCACCGTGCAACTGGTGTGGAGAGACGTCAGCGCGCGTCAGGGGCGTCAGGGGCGTCCTTGCGTCTGTTTCCCGGAAGGTCAATCTGCGCAGGAGACGCGAGGCGCTGGAAACGAGCTTCTCCGAACCACTGATTTACAGTGATATATATACTGTTATCCCGCAGAGCAGAAGCGTGTTTAGCGGAGACTTCGACGCGACGCGAGCAGAATGAGTTCCGCGGGGCTGGAGAAGCTGCGGATGACCGGCGCGGGGCGAGCGATCGCCGCACTGACCAGCGGAGGAGACGCGCAAGGTGACGCAGGGCCACAGATACACACACACTTTTACACTAGTGAAAGAGTAACACACACTCTGAGTTATATAGGCAAGCGTGTTTGTTCATGTCATGACAGCAAAGAGCAAAGGTTTATATAAGACAAGATGTCCACAGTGAGATGAAATGCCCTGCGCTGTCTCCTGGCAGATCTAGACTTTCTATCAGCTGTGTTTGAGTTTAACATGCATTGAATGTTTATGCTGTCGCTCCACCGGCTGTCGTAATTATTGTAGAAGATCTATATAAATCTGGGTAACAATCCTTGTTACATGTTACATGTACTTCCCATAGTAATAACAGTAAATTATGCATAATTACATGCAACTAATCCTCAACCAAACCCTAATCCTACCCTAATCCTATAGTAAGTACATGTAGTTGCTTAATATTACTCAGTACTTAAATATATAATTACACTGTAACAATGACACCGTAAAATAAAGTGTAACTTGAATCTGTGATGCTAATGTAAGTACAGTATTGGATGAGCAGGACCTGCCAGATGAACAGCTGCATCTCGCTGAACCGGTCATGAACAGCAGATTTCACATAATAAATCTAGCTTCTTTTTTTATATATTGTGGCTTTATTTCCATATAAATGAAGCACTTTTTAACCCTCATTTGCTGTGCATGTATATATATATATGTGTGTATATATATATATATATATATATATATATATATATATGTGTGTGTATGTGTATATATATATATATATATATATATATATTAGGGATGTCCCGATACCACTTTTTCACTTCCGATACCGATACCGATGCCGCAGCTTTGGCTATTTGCCGATACCGATATCAATCCGATATTTTTATTTTATTCTTGAACTAATACTAATAATAATAAAATATAATGGAAGCACTTTGCTCAATTAGCCGCATAAAAACATCTCACTCAAATGGAGAACAAATACTTCAGCTGATAATGAAAGACTGCCAGCCTTTATTCAAAAGACCTTGAGATATGTTAGGTAACCTGAATGAATTTAAAATTAATTTGCTATATTTCAGATCAATATATTTGTTTCCTTAAAATTTTAATTAACTTTAACTTTATTATCATCTGAATTATAAATAATTTATTTCTGTATAAAATAATACTACTTTTAAAAACACATTTGATTTTCTTTTTTATTCAATGTAGAATGTGTAACTTAAAAATAAACAGATTAGTGCTCTGTTTTAGGACAAGAAATGAAAACCAATGCAATGATGAATGTCCAAAAGATGAGATCATTTTTGCTTTTAAACAGCGTGTGTGTGTGTGTGTGTGTGTGTGTGTGTGTGTGTGTGTGTGTGTGTGTGTGTGTGTGTGTGTGTGTGTGTGTGTGATTTTGGTTGGGTGACAGTTACAGTTTGACAAGAGTTTACAGTTTGACAAAAGCACAATGTTGTGTTTTACACAAATATAAGTAGGCTAAACACTTTTTGCAGTTAATGATGTCCTGTATGAAAATGACGGAGTATGTTTTTATGTTTCCACTGTTCGATCGCGCCCGTGCCTCTCTCTCTCTGACACACACACACTCCAGCATTGCAATCTTGACATCGCAGCCTGTTCATTTTGCTGCGTTCACACCAAACGCGAATAGAGCGTCAAATTTGCGTCTATCGCGTCTAGTTCGATGCTTGAACAGTTTGAATCCATTCGCGCGTCCAAAGCGAATAGGACGCGCCGCGCGCGTATAATGATAAAGTGAGCGTTTGAAGCGATATAGACGCGCGTTCAGAGCTAAGGCGGGCTACAGATTAGGTGTCCCTAAAGAACCCGCATATGCGCGTATCTAACAGTAACGTTAGTTCCGTATTACATTAATTAATGTGCACGCGAGATTTATTTATTTTTATACCGTGTATTCTCTGTGTAAATCCATGCACCGAACGTACGTTCAGTACGAATACGTACCGTTCCACCCCTAATGGGTATCGGATCATAGGTATTGGATCATTTTTTTTCTCCCCTCCGATATCCGATCTAGCATTTTGGGCCAGTATCGGCACGATACCGATGCCGTGGATCGGATCGGGACATCCCTAATATATATACAGTGAGGAAAATAAGTATTTGAACACCTGTCTATCAGCTAGAATTCTGACCCTCAAAGACCTGTTAGTCTGCCTTTAAAATGTCCACCTCCACTCCATTTATTATCCTAAATTAGATGCACCTGTTTGAGGTTGTTAGCTGCA